>JAQMYJ010000007.1:6596120-6607973 GCA_030014305.1 Clarias laeviceps | reverse complement strand
CGTTATGAAGTCTTTACAGAGCAGAAGTAGCAGAAACATCTCACCATTAACTGTTCAAAGGAGATTAATGCATTTTTATGCAAAAATCAAGAACCATCATGGAGTTAGAAAGTGACCCCAAACTTTTGAACGGTAGTGTATATAAACAAATATCTCCACCATTTAAAGGTCCCATAAATTGCTTTTTTTTTTTATACAAGCTTCAAAGCTACACAAAGTGTCTGGTAATGCTCCAGCTAAAAATATCCTCAGCATTTTTTTTTATACCTCAAACTCCCTCCATTTCACTTCCTTTCTGAACATGTTGTTTTAATGTAAATGAGCTACTGCTGAGACACGCCCCTACAGGGAACAGCAGAGCTGAGCAACAAACGAGGGGAGGGGCTTGTCCTATATGAGGTCACATTAGGGACAAAATCTAACTGCCTTGTTAAAGCCCTGGCCAATATTTAAATAGAAAAAGCATGAAAAGCAGGACCATGGAATTAGAAGGTGTGTCCATTCTTTTGACTGGTGATGTGTATATGCCATGAAGATTAATATAAAAAAAATGACAAAAAAAGTGATGAGCACATTTACATTTCTTACATTATAATCTGTTACCAAAGCTCAAAATGTCTATTGTCCACATGGCTTATGTTTTTTTTTTCTGTTAACCTGCTGCTTAAAGTGTCTGTACATTTCTAAGCATCTGTAAAGAAATCCTAATGTATTTAATCGGTTTCTAATTTTTACCATTAATGTCATTTATAAAGTGGTACCGTATATCAGACATTTCTTGTAATAAATATGTTTTAGGTTTGCATTTTAATTTTTTAAAACCTTTTTTTTCTGAATTTAAAATTAAAATATATTTAATCTATTTATCCCATGTTCCCGAACTTAAAATGTTCTTCTTATACTTTACCAGAAATCAAGGCCCCTCTGCAAGACCTGAGAGCCATAAGGGTTGGACAGAGCTTTCAGGAGGTGTTTTTAATTGGTAATATTATAGATTTCAAAACTCCTGCTTGAAACCTATCGCATATTCATGTTAATTGGTGCATCTTCTGTTTTATTGGAGACTGCTTTTTGGGATTTTTTTAAAAATGTTTTTTTGCATTATAACTTGTATACACTTTCTCAGGTGTTCACTTATGAACCTCCTAAGCTAAAGGTTAGCAGGTCTAATAATATACCAGAATTAGAGTTCAATCAATTCATCGCACTACATCGCATGTCCCACTCACTCGTCGTGAAGAGCTGGTTGTCATGAAAGCAGAGAGAAAAAGAAACACATTCACTGTCCAGTCTCATCTCTCACTATTTCTGTTCCCTACTGGGCCCTCTTTGTTTGAGCGAGTGTTTTTAAAGAGGCTTGAGATGTGGGTCATCTTGAGTAAACCCGAACACAACTGCTGCTGCTACAACCCCTCCTGACCAAGAGCCTAATTTGCCGCAATATATTGAGGTCTCTCCCCAGTTGAGCACAAAAGCCGGAGGATGAGGAGCTGAGCTGCCCCTACCCGACACTCCAAAACCGCACTGCTCATGTAACTCGAGGGCTAATCAGATTGAGGGAAAAATGAAAAGGCTTTCCTCACGTAAACCCCGTCCCCACCCCTTCTCACTCCTTCTTTTGCTTTTAATAGATGGAAAAAAACAACAACACAGTAGTAGGTTTTGGGCTGCTCTCCTTTGCACCCCCCGATGACCTCATCATTGCTGGCTTTGTTGAGTTACCCTGGGCAACGCTGGCCTGACTGGATGAGTGGCAGCTGGCTGTGTGTTCAGATGACCCCGCTTTTAACAGGAACATCAGCCCCCTGCAAGAAACCCTGAAGATACCACCCAGTGCTGCAGGAGGTGACGCCCCAAATGTCCATCCTGAGACATTAACACTATTTTTGTCAAATTACTTTACTGTGCCAATTTTTTTTACACAATGTATATCAATCAACACCTTATTGTAAGATTCTATCTAATTATAGTTAAGGTTATGAAAAGAGTTCCAGACATATCAAAAGTTTGGACACAAGTTTGGATTTATTTTCTATATTCTAAAACAATACTGGAGATTTCAAAACTATGAAATAACACAAATGGCATTAGGTCATTAAGGAACAAAACAACAACAACAACAACAGTCAGTTGTTATTTTAAGACATGAAGTTCAGTTGTTCTGTCAAGTGCATTTGCAAAACCCATCAAGCACCATGATGATGAAATTGTCTCTCATGAAGACGTTCCAAGGAAAGAAAGACGAAAACTTACGTCTATGCAGAGGAGAAGTTCATTTAGCGTTACCAGCCTCAGAAATCACCACTTAACATACAGCACCTCAGACTAAAGTCGTTATGACGTCTTTACAGAGCATAAATAGCAGACGCATCTCAATATCAACTGTTGAAAGGAGATTATTGCATAATCTCGATGCCTACAGGATTGTTTTATAATGTAGAAAGAAAAAATAAATAATCGGGAAAGACCATAGAATAAGAAGATGTGTCCAAACTTTTGCATGTGAAATGGTCTGGACCAAAATATTGCTTAAAAATATATTTTTTAAAAATCTAGTAAATTAGTATCTGCTTTGATCTTCTTGAGGGTCAAAAGCTTGAGGTTCAGTATCTAAAGATCACACAATTAGCAGACTGAGCATTACAGATCCCTGATCTTCAGGTTTTCAGGTGCATATGAGAAATAAATTGTTTTAATGAACCACATAGTTTCATGTTGAATTGTTTTTCTTCAAATTTAAAATGTGTTATTTTCACCCACATAACAGTTTTTTTTTTTTTTAACTGTTCATTAATCATTATGACAATTTCAGCCTTTGCAGCACTGATATCACAAAAGCCTGCAGGACAAAAATGAGCAATTACAATTCCTGTTGTGTCTTATGGGCATTTTTGACCGTCTCGGTTTACTGTGGGTGTTTTGATCAATTTCCAAAAGAAGGAAGAACGGTGTCTTTAGGCTAGTTTTTAAGTGTGACAGATTATGGATACATCTGTCTCATTTAATTTCCCAAAGGCATATTACAACTGCAATGTGTTGCAATACAGCTGCAATATACTATTATCACTAATGGAGCAATGCGTAGCCTACTTTTTTTTTACATCTACATCTGCATAACATCTAAATTTCATCTCCACTCACTTGTCATGGCTTTATCATGGTGTCGTTATGGTGTAATTGGAAGAATAAGTCGATCTACTGACACGACCTACTGGCATCACAGGCGTAATGTATAAGCCAAAAGCATTCAAAAGACAGACGAAAAGTGACTGGTACAGACAAAATGTTTTATTTTAGATATAACAAGCATTAGAAGTGAGCTAATACGTTGTTTAAGTTAAAATGCCACATTTACTGTAACTGAACATGACAATAAAATGAAGCAACCCTTTTTCCCCCTCAGCCCTTTTCGTTTCCAGGCCTACAGAATGCCATGAGTTACTACAGTAGCTTTCCAGATTTTAAAATTACACTGTATTTGACCAGGACATTTCTGCTTACTGAAATCATCTGTTTTCACTACTGGTGTTCTGCATATCTCTCATTTTTATATTTTCAGTAATTCCCTTTTCCTGACAGAAACATAACATAGCTTCAAATAATTAGGGAAAAATGTTAAATGTACTTTATAACATTAGTGTTAAACCTTTATTTAATTTATTAATTATAATTACATAATAGTAGTGATAATAACAGTAATATTACTTAGAACAGTAGCTGTAGTATTAGTTACAGCTAAACTATTAGTAACTGTAGTAATAAGAAAAACAGTAACAGTATTAGTAGCAATATTATTATTATTATTATTATTAACAGTAGTTGGAATAATGATAGCAATATAGTGTAGTATAGTAATATTAATAAAACACTTTAAAAAGAAAGTTAATTTTTTATTTATAGTAACTTAGTAATTCTAATTCTAAAAGCTTACTAGTAAAATTTTCTAAGTGATAATACTGTAGTGGTAATAGTAATGGTAATTATATTATAGCACTAGTGGTAGCTATAGTAGGAGTAAAAGTATTAGTAATGGCAATAATATTATTAGAAGCTATAACAGTATTAGAAGTAATATTTGTTTTAATGATAGTACTAACAGTAGCAATTATACAATTAAACAATAGAATGTTTATAGAAATTTAAATAGTAATTAATAGCTATTTTAATAGTTAAAATGAATATCAAAAGTCTACAGTGGTAGTAGTAGTAGTAACAATAACGGTAAAAGTATAGACAGTAGAAATAAATATCATTTGCAGGAGTAATGGTAGTAATAAACAGCTGTCATAACAGTAATAATCAAAGCAGTAACAGGAGCACTAGTAGAAGTAGTAGTAGTAACATTAATAGTACAATTTTAAAAGGAATTATAATAGTAATTAAGAGTAATTAAAAGTAATTTTAACAGCAAAATTAATAAAAATGTAGAGTGCCAAGATTTGTAGTAGTAGTAAAAGTACTGGTAATAGTAAAAGTAAAGGTTGTCATCATAATAGTAGCAGTAGTAGTGCTATTAATATCTGTAGTATTAACAGTAACCGTAGTAATGGTAAGAGTCGTACTTATAGCTTTAGCAGTAGTAGCTGTAGGATAGTAGTGTTATAGTAATAGTAGAAATAGTCAAAGATAAGGAAGTAATAATATAGTATTTTAAAGAGTACTATAAAAAATACTATAGTACTGGTGGCAGTAATAGTAACATTAGTAGTATTACTAATAGTAATAGTAGCAGCTTTATCAGTAGCAGTAAAAGTATAAAAATATTAAACACTTGACGTAGAAACAGAGAGTTTAAAATGCTTTTTTTTTCCCCATTATACAGCTTTTATAAGCATAAAAACTACACAAGCCTGGTATCAGAACCACATCTGACTTTATCTTCTTGACTTTGACCAAAGACAGACTCAAACAATTTCTGGTGGAAACAAATTTCATTAAACTGAAATGCTTTAGGGCTAAACGCAGTCTTTCGAAACTACCCATGTTAAAATGAATCCCATGTTCAAAAAACGCAATGATGATGCAATTTTTTTGTTGTTTCTTTGAGGTTTTGAGTTTGTGTGTGTGTGTGTGTGTATTAAGGTATGTAGGTGTGAGCAATACTTTTCGGAAACAAACAAAACAAAAAAAGAATTGGAAAACTTCAGAAGCCTCGTCTCTTTTCATTTCCTCAGAATCATAAGCATGTTAAGGAATGCGAGTTCTGTTCGTGTCTGGTTCAGAAACACCTGACCTGTGCCTGTTTACGTTGTTAACCATGCACATTAGCAATTACCAGGATATTTATCTGTGTGATCGGCGTGACTGAGAACAGCGCGATTGTGCTTGGTCGTAAATGATGATGAGGGTTTATTTAAGAAAAAGAAAAGAAAAAAAGTGATACAGGGGGAAGGAAGAGGAATCGGGAAGATGTTCCTTAAGGTCCGTGTCGTTTCTATTAGACGAGCATGCGGCCAGCGATCAAGAAAAACGGAAACATTTGTTTAAAGCTTCTGTTTCTCACGTTTTCTTTCCTCTTGAGCCAAAGCTGCCAGTAATCTCACTAAATCACACACAGGGCTTAGATCATCCAATATAATGATCCTTGTTCTTGTTCACAACTTCTCAAAGGCCCGAGCTGTCAATACAAACTTCAACATTTCTCATGCATGACTAAAACCTTTCACAGTCTTGATTCTGTGAATGACTTTTATATTATATTTACTACACCGAGCCGCTTTTCACATTGCTCTGGAGCTCGGCACTTTAACAAAGATCTGAGAACGGTTTCATTTCGAACGAACCGTAAGCACGTTGTGCTGACACTTAACCTGAACACCAGGTGCATTTATTATAACATTTAGTTTTTTTTATAAATCAATCTGCAGTACTTTTGCAGCACATTCAACTTTTATTCATAAATATGCATCCATCCATCCATCCATCCATCCATCCACTGAGTGTCCGGCTCATCCTGGGTACGGTTGCAGTGGACCTGGAGCGTATCCTCAGGGCACAAGCACTCACGCTCATACACCCAATCATACACTACTGGCAGTGTGAAAGCAACCTACAGACTACAATACATGTCTTTGGACTGTGGGAGGAAACCAGAATGCCTGGTGGAAACCCACCGAGCACGGGGAGAACATGCTAACCGATTCGAACCCTCAACCCCGGAGGTGCAAGGCAACAATGCTACCCACTTAGCCAACGTGCTGACTCATCAATATACATTTTAATAATGATTTAATCCATCGACACTGATACTATCACAATATGTGTGATCTATTTGTTCTGACTGGTTAGAAAGCGCTGATTAATTTTAAATGTTTTCCTAAGGAACTTCCAATGTTTGGGCACTAAAGGTAAAGTTAGAAACTAAAATAAAGTACAGCATAAACTTGACAATCTGTAATTTTTGCTATGTGAACTTTAAGAAAGATTGTTAGAAACACTTTTCTGACGTGCTCTGATAAGAAAATGATCAACTTGAATTGCTGATTAGTTTCCTCCAGCAGAACACCCTGTCATGTTTCATTCTTTATCTTTCACCTAGTGGACTGTTCCATTATCAGTCATGGGTTAACAGACAGGACTTCCCGAAAGAACTTGTGCCGAGACCCGTGTTAGCTGGTTAGGAATCTGTGTCTGTGACGAGAAGATTATGAGCTCAAGTCTCTGGACTGGAGGTGTCTGACAGGTGTGAGGCTTCAGCCAGATGTTTCAACAGCACCACTGCACTTCTTATTACTGCTGGAACTCCTAACGTTCTACTGAATTTACCTTTCAAACTTACCTTTCCATCTTTAAATCTCAAGAGATCTCAGCATTGCTGTGTCTCCCAAGTGTTGAGAGAAGAAGAGGTGAGCGAAATCACAAAACAACAAATATATCATCGCACGATTCATAAATATGTAAATGTACAGTATCAGATAGAAATAGAAATAATTCAAGATAATTAGTTGCATTTCTCTAAAAAAATTGAATAAAAAAGAAATGTAGAGAACTGTTAAATTTCTCAAAAAAGTTGTATTGTTCTGAACAGAAAAAAAGAAAGAAAGTAGGATGTATTTACAAAACAGCTGTATTTTTCTAAAAATATACGAAAGAAACTTTTTGCCTTTAAAAAAAAAAAAAGAAAAGAAAAAGAAAAAAAGTTGAGAAAGATGAAAGAGAAAAGGAGAACAACAGTTTTATTTTTCAGGGAGAAAGAGGGAAGAAAAAACAACAACTCTTTCTCTCTTTTTTTGAGAAGAAACTCCAAGAAAAACAGTTCTATTTCTAAAAAACATCCCTTAAAATATTTTTTTTTCTAAAAGAAATAAAAAAGAAACAAAGAAAAATTGTTGTATTTTTATTTTTAAAAAACATGGTTGATTATATTGTATTTAATATCTATAAAATACTTTAGTACAAAACTTTTACATAAAAAAAGCTGCTTCCAGTTAATTGGTCATTTAATAATAATAATAATAATAATAATAATAATAAAATAATAATAATAATTACAATATCCACACTATCTCAGAAAAGTCCAATCTGAAACTAGTTAGAACTATTAATGCAACTGTAGCTTAACTGGAGTGAGAGCTTTTCCTCCTCTGCCTTGCATGTAATCTAAGGAGTGTAAAGTAAGCATTATATATAACCGAGGTGACTGTTATTTAATTTCCCGTAATGAGCATTCTACATAGGGATTCCGTTTGCTGTGTAGTCTTGGAACGCTAATAAAATTACCCGAGCTCAAAGAAAAGCAAAATGTGATTTTCTGCCCAGCTGGGAAAGACTTCCTACCCTGTCTTCATCATTTCGCTTGTCAATACTTGCAAATAAATTCTTTTGTAGCTTATTGACTGACGACTTGCCTGGCGGGAAGCGCGTTCGCACAACTGGCACCTCCACCGAGGCCCATGAAGCAGGTGCGTAAGAGACAGGAGGAGGAAAATTCTACTGCAGTAGATGCCATCCCACTTCATCAGAGCGTTTTACCGTTAAAGGCTTATCGATTCCGAGAACCTCATTAGGGCCTCTTTTTCTGACAGGTCCGTATGAATCAGCAACCGTGACGTAGCTTAATAATTCGTTCCAAGCTGCCCTTGCTCCACTCTGCCTGTTTCAGCAATTCGATCCATCAAGCAAGGTATTATGGGAGAGGCAGGAAAGATCCATCTCCATCATTACAATGAAGAGTCGAGTTACTGGTGTCATTGAGACATTGAGAGCTATAAAGTCCAATTTGGAAAGAATCTGATATGAAGAGCACATACTTATTGGTTGCCTTCTTCCTGTCGGTGACGTGCGTCAACTATTTCCTACCGTTGTTTCTTTTTTGTTTTCACTCGTCAGATGAGCGACCGACTGAGCATTTACAGATCACTCCCGGAAGTGAAACAGGACGACGCTAAAAGCCGAACGACATGTGAAATATGAAAAATATTCACTATAATAGAGCAAAATTTCAACACGTTTTATGAGTAGGCATGCTTACGCAGACATGACATCTGTACATATGCGCATTTATGGATTCATGATCCAAACATCACCTTGTTGTTTTGGTCAGGTAGCCGCAGGTGTCGGATTGAAACCTGATGTGGTGTTCTCCTGGTGGAGTTCAGGGTTCTACACGTTCTTTAGGCACTAGTGTGCGTGAAAATCCCTGAGGATCAGCAGCTTCTAGCTGAAATCACAAATCATACTCTTTCCCTCATTATGATGTTTGGGATGAACAAAGTTCTTGACTTGCTATCTACATGATTTTTTATGCATTGTGCTACTGCAATAGATGCAGTAATTGCATAAACCGAGTGTATGTTTTTTTTTTTTTTTGTGTGTGTGTGTCACTGCGATATTACAGATAGTGAGACGTGCGGAGTTGGAACTGCGGAATCGCTGCTTTAACAAGGCCACAGGCATCTAGTCTTCCATATCTGCAAGCGACCATAAACCCGGGCTCATGCTACACTCGAGACCAGAGGCCTCTTTTTATTAGAGCACTTTAGCAGACCTAGAAAATTCGAAAAAAGGTTAAATAAGGCATTTTGTCCCTTGCCATTTGTTTCCTGAAACCACAAAAAAGGGAAAAAAATATCAGCAGCCTCAGTTAATCCGAAGAGACATGCAGGCCACGGGAAAAAAAAGTGCAGGATCCAGGAAGAAAATGCTCAAGTTTGGCTACAGAAATTTGCAGCAGCGGTGATTGATATGAAGCAGAAAGAGACAAGCCCTTAAAGCAACAGATCCACGACTCTGTGGGAATACAGGATTTTTCACAACTTTCGACTGGCCGCTTTCACAACTGCTTAATAATCGGTGCCATTCTCACAGCAGAAGATTGGGCAAGCCGCGCTTAAGATGTCCTCACTCCAACGGTGAAGAATCTGGTTCTGATTAATAACACTTGGCTGATGCACTATCTCAGCAGAAGCCAGAGAATCAGCACCGTTTCAATATTGTTAATCCTTATTTGTACAATCCATATTGTATGAAATGTTAGACAGTTAAGGTCAGGACAAGAAACTTTTCCCCTGAGATTTTTCTCCCAGCAAATGAACTCAGACAAAACCACTTTGCTGTCTGCGAAACCTTGCAAATTGTGTGCGAGACTAAAGAACGAGATCTGCCACTACATCTAACTCGCCCTCATACTTTCTGAAAAACTTGTGATTTATTATCCTGCATCTAAATTATGTCCTCCGAGAGCGGCTTCCAAGGTAACCAAGAAACAAACGGCATATTATTTCAGCAATTATCATTCTGGGATAATAGTTTAAAAAAAAAAAAGAAAAAAAAAAAAGTTGAAACTCCAGGGTCTCAAGTGAACCCTTAAACAACCTTATAATTAAAATTGCCATTTTAAAGCTTTTTATTCCAGTGGCTTAGTGTTACAGACACCAGTACTGATTCTTATGTACTTATATTCAATCAAACAAATTATATATAATTCATCATAATTCTGTCAAAACTGATTGTCCGACTCAATTCTCTCTAGAACGTGTGCAGCAAAGACGCATTTTGACAAGTTTGAAGCCAAAGAACTTGAACATGTCCTGCACCTCAACTCGACTGAACATGTTTGGGATGAACTGGACCGCCGGCAGCAGCCCGACTTCATCGCCTGACCTCATGAATGTCCTAGTGGCTGTATAAACACTAATCCAGTGGAAAGCCTTCGCAGAAAAGTAAAAGCAACAGCAACATTTGGACAAGTCGGTCATGTACTGTCATGATCAGGTTTGTTGAGGTGTGTGGAACATCTCCAACATTACTGGCTGTTGTGCAAGTCAGTCTCGCACTTCGACGCAACCCATTTCAGGAAGATTTTTAAGCTACACCATCGGCTAAACACTTGTACCTCATGCATTTTCATGCAAGCCACTAAACATGAAAATGCAAACGGAATGAGGCTTTTTTCGAAAACCGTGGTACTGCTCATCTTGTCCAGATTAGATCCTCAGCATCTCGCCGCGATGGCCACAGGGTTGCCTTGAGAATTAATCCTCGGAGGGTCGTCGCCTCCTCTCGGCGGCCTATGAGCTGCCCTGATGTCTAAATGAAGATGTTTTGAAGTCGGCGACAGACATAAGTTCATTAATCACCCACAGATACTCCCACTGTCATGTCTGACAAGGCTGAGGAAGTGTGTTTGCAGGAGAGGCTAACATATAAATCATTCAACTTAACGCAGCGGGTCAGGAGAAAGAAAGCAATAAGGGGAAAGCAGGGGCTGGACTTGGGGGTCCTGTTCGATGTCAGGGACATGTGCATATGAATTAATAAGGAACAGGGCTCATGCTCAGGTATTAATGAAGAGCACAAAGGACGCGAGGCGATCAAGGGCTCTGGTTGATGTAGACTGTATGACTCAGTAATTGAGCTTGTGCAATCAATACATGCTCCTTTTCCCCCCGTGTCTTCTCCAAGAACCAAACAATTCGTATTCAAATTCTCTCCTCTTGCTGCCCTGCAATTCTGTTCGACACGATTCTGAGCACTGCCTTTCCCACTGTGATCGTTGGGGGAGCCTTATTGACGTTGCTGAATTTTCTTTAGGGGATTATGGTGGAATTAATGTCCAGTAATCCCTGCCGAATCTTTTGGTTTATCCTGATTTACAAAGCACGAAGTGAAATACAAAGTCTGTTTCCTATTTACAGATCAAAGTTTGATTTCTAAAAGCTGCTCGAAACATTTTCAGGTTTTTTTTTTTTTTCCGCCACAGGACAGAGAGCACCAGATGACAAGATGATCTTTTTGGTATTACAGTGTTGCATGTTTTTTGATTCTCACTTATTTTTTTCTTATTTTTTTAAATAAATGATTTACAAGTGTGTGAAGTATTTCAATATGAGTCAAATCTCCTATCCTACATATACACGGAATCAAGCGGCAGCAGCTCAATGCATAAAATCCTGCAGATACAAGCGAGAACATTCATTCACTGTCCAAAGAACGGGGTAAAAAAAAAAGATCTTGTTGGGTGTGGTATGGTTGATGGCGCCGGACGAGCTAGCTTTAAAATTTCAGAAAGATTTTCATGTGAAACAGCTTCAAAAGTGCAGAAGTGAGTGAAAGTTCTATAGGCCGAATTGGTGAGCGAGGTTAGATAAGAACGGCCTGACTGGTTCAAGCTGACAGAAAGGATACAGTTACTGTTTTTAACCGTGGTGAGCAGAAAAGCATCTCAAGACAGCAGAACACCACAGTGGGTTCCACTCCTCTAAATTAAGATCTGTAGTTATTGTAGCACAGGCTTACTGAAATCAACCAACAAACCCTGACGTGTATCTAAATTTAAATAATCTGAGGTGCTGTTAATTGGTCATTTTTCAGGCTGATAACTCTAAATGAACTTCTCGTCTGCGGCAGAGGTAG
>JAQMYJ010000007.1:6580287-6596020 GCA_030014305.1 Clarias laeviceps | reverse complement strand
AAATCCCCAGTATTGTTGTAGAATGTAGAAAATAAATCACTAAACAAAAACAAAGAAATTTGCAAGTGACCGCAAACCTTTGAACGGTAGTGTGTACATATATTATTATTTTTTGGACTGTAGGCTCTACAGGTATCGAACCGATACTGCTCAAATCTACTCGTTCTTCTGCACCAATACCACGTTTCAAGCCCCTACGTACAGCTCGTCTTCCTCCTTGTGTTAATGTTGATAACTTCGATGAAAGACCGAAACTTCAGCAACCACGTTGCGCACAAAAAGAAAACATAACATTTTGTAAGCTGCTTGTTTTAAATAAATAATATGTATACATATAATAATACATATCTTTCTCACATTGACAGAAATGGCCAACGGATGGCCTTCTTTCAGACATATTTTTATTTTAATATAGAATAAAAAATCATTGAATCTGCGACTTCAATAACGTTGCGACAATAATGTTTACGAGCAGTCGCCATGATACGGAAGGACAACCACAAGCACACGAAGGGAAAGCAGGTCATTTTCTGTCGAATAAAAAAGCATTTACTGTTCATTTAAATACATTTTTAGATATGTACTATAATAGCATAGGCTTTTCTAATAAGCATAATTCTGTGTAGTAAATTGTCATTTAATAAATAAATAAATAAACCAAATAATAAAGTGCTTCCAAAGCTGGTTCAGCAGCCTGGTGCAGGAAATTTCAGTCTTCAGCTTCATGGTAGAAATTTGGACTTGCACTGTCAGCCCAAAATCTCTCGTGAGTTTAGCTGCGCAGTGGATTAATAAGGATTTTACTCGACACGGAGTCACTCTACATGCAAAGCACTTTCAGGGTTCACGCACTAGCAAAGCAAGAGCAGGTGTATTCAATGATATGCTTCAAGACATGGGACGTTCCCAAAAGTTCTGTTCGCACTGTGCTCCAGGTACCGGTATCGGTACTCGGTCTCGGGACTCGAACCCGAACTTTCTGACAAAAAGTGATCCCTGTGTATCCCTAGTGGTTAGATATTTCATTTGCCATCTAACATATTTTATTACTTTGAGTCTTCCAGCCATATCTAGTCTAAGGCGCAGTAGCTTAACCATAAATCTAAGACCTTTTTGCGTAGTTATGATGCATTAAATTATTAAAAGTGCCAACTGTGTTGTGGCTGCAATGAAAACTGAAGCGGTGCTGATTCATGCTCATGCGTAGCACGGATATAACAAAGCAGCCGAAGATTGTAGGGAAAGATCGCGCGCTAGTGAGGTTTCGTTTGCATTACTTTGATGTACAGTGTTCATTAAACTGTCACAGTGTCTCTACAGAAAAACAACACCATAACTGCATCAGACACAGTCCACCGAATGCTTCAGGTCAAATTCGTGCAAATAAAAAAACATAATAATGTTAGTAGTTCCACTTATATAACTATGCAGGCCTTTTTAAAGCCAAATGAAAGCTACTACAGTACAACACTCGCTCTATACATTTGTTCTGATGTGCTGGAAAGCATCACGAAGTTAATTAACGGCGTAAGAGAAATCAAACGAATGATGACGAACGAACCAATCATGAATTACTGTCCTATAAAAGCAGCCGTGCTCTTGTTTCAGTGCTAGCTCATGTGCATCCGACTGCCCTGTCCTCTCTCACACACACGATGCGTTACTGCATACTTTTCATTCTCTACACGGAGTGAAACTGAGTGAATATATAAGCATGTGCGTGCTTTCTCTTTCCTCTACGAACCAAAGTTGCACGTCTTAGCAACCATGTGGAGTTTCATTTAAGCACAACTCCAAACAACAAGCCAGGAAAATGTTCAAGTATATTGTTCCCCTTAGAGGCACAGACAGGCACAGATGCTGGGAAATGGCAAGCGAGTAACTTTAAGTAAATATTTTATGGAGGGTAAAAAAACAAAGCCCGTACAGAAAGTGAGTACAGAACAATTACTGTTCATTCTGCTAAAAAAAAAAAAAATTATAATCGCTGTTTGGAAAATCTCATATTTGCTTCTCAAAGGTACAGGCCATTAAAAATTGCACCATTCTGAGGTCATGGACGATGAGACGTGCTAAGAGCTCGCTTGTTTCTCACATGTTTAACTTCTTTCTTCTACAAAGTGCTAAAAAAAAATAAAAAAAAAGAAAGAAAAAAAGAAGTGGCTGTACAGAAGTTCTTAATCCATCCCCATCCAATCTGGCCTGCTTCAATGTGCTGATTCGGGTTCTTTAGTTGGCTCCTAGCTGTCAATACTGCTTTCTGAAGTGATCAGTGCAATGATGCTAGCGGATTGATTGTGTGTGTGTTTTTTCTTTTTTTTTTTTTTCCTGGGGCTACAAACCCTGTAAAAAAACAAAAAAAAACAACAACAACAGAAAGTCTGTGAGGAGAGCGAGCCATATCTGCTCCTTCACCAGGCCTTCAGCAGATCTCACAGTCTTACAGGAGGTTCTGGAAAAGGTGGAAGAGGCGTGGCTCAATACTTCAGAGGTTTCAGTTTAATGTAAACATTTCCCAATATGGATGTATATTTACTCAAATTTATCCAGAGTGTGTGGGAGTGATGGTAGTAAAAATGTCTGATGTGTAAATATGTTTATTATTAGTGTATGTAATGTACAGTATATGTTTCAGTTTCCAGCAGGGTTCCATCACACTGCGATTATTTTGACACCTATTGAGATTGCACTTTAAACTACAATATGTTGTATAACTATTATAACTATTTTACCATTTTGTATTCTAATGTATTTGTGAATTTTGAGATGAACTAATGATTTTTCCAAGGGTGATTTTTTTTTAATATAAAGGCCATTTTCTATTTAAAATTCAAAGCAGCATATCTTCTCTTTCTGTGAGCCGATTGCGACGAAACCAAGCCACTATGTTACCTCAAGATCGGCCAAATATAACTGTGAAAACCCCATTACAATTCGTTCAGTAGTTTTTATGTGATGCGTGAACAAACAAACAGAAAAACAGACTGAAAAATATTCCAAAAACCATCTTGATGTGTTCTATTACTCCTCTTATGTCCCCCCAAATAATATTTTCACAAATATCTTCAATGTACAGACACGCCAACATTACAGTTTTATTATAGATATGAATCGCCAGTCATCTAATATTTAGATTCTGTAAATATTGTGATGTAAATTTTGATCATATTAATTAATTAATTCGATAATATTTTGATGACTCCATGTCCAAGGTCCAAGGCTGACCAGTCATGGCTGATCAAGCTGAAAAACGTATTCTGGTCTCTGGCTGAATAATAAATCATTTAAAAATCAATTTTTGAGATTTTTGATTTTTAAATCGGCACACAAAAGAATCACAATACAACACTGAATCAATTTTTCCCCTATATCTAGTATTTAACCTGGCTAAAACAAAATATTTGGACAAATGTGCTCATGATGAGGATGCCAAAATTCATTTATTAACTCAAAATTATGTAAAAAAATAATAATAATAGTAACAATAATATATTATTGGCACTCGTAAATTCCCAACTATGCATAAAAATTCCTGACTACTCGTATATAACCTGCAATAAACTGCGGACGTAAACAATAGCACAGGTCCATTTTGCGGTTTAGATTTTTATGCGATTAACCGTGCAGCACTAGTTTCCAGGCTGACTACATGATTGTGGTGCCATAAAAAAACTCAAAACAATCTGTAAAGTGTAACTTGTATAAATCGTTGTTCAACACTAAAGCTAAGAAGACATTCATTCTATTTTAAAAGTCTTACAGTAACTCATATCAACTGTATATTTTTTTATGACTATGGTCCTCATTATTCACTCTTTTACTAAAGGTGTAAATTGTTTGCACAAGCCAAATATTTAGGATATATAGATAAACAAAAATTGTAAGTTGGTCAAGCAGAGCATGTTCCCGAGACAGGTCATTTGCATTTAGTGATGTAAACAAAACTCCATTAAAGTGTGAATGTACAGACAGCTAAGAAATGAATGATTAAAGTAAAAGGTAACAGAAATTTGAAAAGTTATTGTGACTCACTGCTACACAAATAAAAATGAAGTGAGGCGTTTGTTTACGGTTTATTTATTCCCAGGTTATATCTATGCACAGACAGACTTGGCCATGCCCCGTTTATAGGGCACTGGTTCTGTTTCCATAACTGAATGATTAGATTTATTTGTCTTGTTTGTGTTGGCTTTCGTTCCTCCGTATTCATATTCTTTATAAATTCTAACAGCACACTCCTGGGTTTCACAGAGTCCCTGACCTAATGAACTGGTACGGTGATGTGTTTTTGATACAGACTACAAAGCGCTGCTGTAAGTCACTCTGGTCAAAGGTGTCTGCCAAACATCACACTACGAAACGTAATACAAAAACAAGGTATTTGAACCTGACAATACGGTTCAGATACAAAAGTGCTGTGATCCATGCAGACGAGATGATCTGAAGTTGATAAAGATGAGGTTTCCGTTAGTTAGTCGTCTTTATCACTTTTTAATTAAAAAACTTAAATTAAAAATTAAGTCTTCATTGTGGTTAAAAGTCAATCAGTTGATATACAAATGATCCATAAAAATAAAAGTAGATTTCTTTATTGAATTCTTTTTCCTCTCATCTTTAGGAAATCTGAGTGATAATTTGAACTTCCTCTTAAACATTCATTCTATGCAGAATATTTCAAATATTTCATGGGGTAAATGTGGTCAAACACAGGGTTGTGTGAATGTTTTGGAGCATAAAACAACATGGACATATTTTTATACCCTGTAATAGTTGAATAATAGGAAAATGATGCTTCGAGAATGAGCTGTTAAACAAGTAATGCAAAAAATATGACATTTAATTATAACGCATTTGAGATAATGCGTAAATATGTAATAGCGTGGGCTGGGCCAGACAGGAATACTGCTTTCTACTGTATGTGCTGTAACTGCAACACTTTATCTATGTTTTCTTTACAAACATGTTTGTGAGTGGGACAGGAAAGGCGTGCGGTTACGGCTAACGCCATAAGCTAAGGTTAAGCTCCGAATCGTGCAAATGAATGAATGAATGAATGAATGAATAAATAAATAAATAAATAAATAAAGGCTCTGACACCTAATAAAGACCACATTCACAAATTAACGAGGACAAACCCTTTCCAAATCCGCAGTAATTACGTCTTCTGCTGCGTACTCCATCGCCTGCTCCCAGCCTGCATGACGGGACCTACTCATTAGCGTCATCTGAGGTGAGAGTGAGCAGACTCAACCGCTCGGTCCCTGCAATTACAGCTGGCGTGGAGAGCGGCGTAAAAAAGAATTACAACTTTCTCCGCACTGTGCCAAGCGGGGGCCCGAGGAGGCGAGCGACTGCTAATGTATGTACCTCAGCCTAAGTGCACTGAGTACACAAATAACAAAAATGATGGGAACTGTGTGTAGTGGTAATCGAGTGGTCATCAAACCTACCACTTACACTCTGATTAATGGAGGGATGTAGGACAACAAGGGAGGAGGGGTTGATTAATATGGAGCTAATTACTGGAACAAAATGTGGGCTCGCACAGCCAATGTTCCCTTGAGGGCGAAAGTGAGGTCGGGTAATGAATTGAATTTGTCCAATTTGGCCGGTGTTCTCGTGGACGGAGCTGCAGCTGGTGAGGAACGAGGGGGACGCATGACTGGGTGCTGATGTCCACAATTACAAAAGCAGAGGTGCACAGGACTGTTTTTTCAAAATCCCAATCCTGCCTTATAGCAGCAGGTTCTCACCTAGTCACACATGAAACCAGACCAAAATCCCAGCTGCTCAGGCTTGTTCTTTGTAGCTTCTTACAATATTGATAAAAAATATATATACTGTATATATACTTGAAGTCATTCTACTCATATTTGTTTTACATTCGCCAGATCTAATGACCTAATTTAAATCTATTTCAGCAAATGGTGACATCCTTCGCTGCTCTAAATATCCCATGATCCTGTGCGTCAGCTCCATCAATAACCAGTCTGGGTACAAACAGCAACTAAAATCACTGAATAATATTTTATTTTTTATTTTTTTGTAAAATGTAATCTATTATCTCAACAATATTTTGAATCAATGAAACATAACCTAGTTTTAGTTTTTTGTTAGTATATCTCAAGATCTTGGTAATGCTTTCAAACTGTTTCTTTACACAATGCTATTGAGGCGCTATATCCGATATAAACTCTGAGTTATGACTTGTGACACCGTGAAGCAGTCAGGCACAAAGAAGACATACCTGTGTACCCTACGAAACAAAGCGCAGAAGGATGCTTTTGTTATTTTTGGATTTATAAAAATTAAAAATGATCCTAGTGCAGGTTTCTGGGATGACACAATCCAGCCAATATGACCTGATGATATTCCTTTTCCAACTTTAACATACTGATCGCAAAAACAAAGGAAAAACATGCAGGAAATTCGATTATCATGGAAAATGCTGATTTTTGCTACATTCGAATCCACCAATGACAGAAAAACTTTGCTGTGCCATTTCAGGAACCAAAGCAAACATGATATTTTTATCTTCTTTGACTAAACATATATCTGTCTGAAAATGCTAAATAAAACTAAGCGCTTAATGGTTGTTTACAATGACATTGTTCTGTTGTCACATTGTTGTATGATGCTACTTAAAGATAACTATTATGCAAGACTCATTTTTAGTCATTTTGAGACATTCAGGTGAGTCTGCAGTGTTTGTGAACACGAAAACATGAGTAAATTTTAAAAATTCCTGGTGGTATTGAGGGGGCTCAAAGTCATGACATGTCTGACTCAACTCCACCCAGTTCTACCAAACTCCACCCAGTTCTACCAAACTCCACCCAGTTCTATCAAACTTCACCCAGTTCTAATCAACTCCACCAACTCCTGCCCAGCTCTGTCATGTTCTACTCAACTCAGCTTCAACCAGTTCTACCCAACTTTGCCTAGTTCTACCAGTTCTACACAACCCCACCTAGTTCTACTCAACTCCACCAGCGCTGCTCAACTCCGCCCAGGTCTACTCAACCCCACCTAATCTTGCTGAATTCCACCCAGGCCTTCTCAACTCCACCCAGCCCAATCTGCCCAACTCTTTGGGGACCACTTTTAACAACTACAGTACATGAGTCTAGGCTTGTGGCTAATCACTAACAGCTAACCTAACCTTCTTTAGCACTTAATTTACCTTTATATCTTTTTCTATACATATAAGGCATGTCAGCATGAATTAAGGCTCTTACACAGCAGATAGTTTTCCCCTTAGTTTGTTTGTCAGAAATGCAGATAAGAAACAACTGGTGAGAAGAAACAGGTGAGAAATCCTTAATAGGATCCCGAACATGGACATTTCTGGCCTCTGCTTTCTGGTTGGCCAGGAAAATGCACTTCCTCAAAGGGGCATTCGAGGGCAGATCATTCAAACCTACAGATAATGAAATAGTGCTTTTGAAAAGGGAGAGAAAGAGAAGACTAAAAATCGAGCATGCTAGAATCCATGGTCCATGGAGTTATATTCCAGCTGGAATAGTAAAAAGGCACACACACACACACACACACACACACACACATTTTGCAGAGCTTTAAGACTTATTTTAACTTGTTGAGAAAAAAACTGTATATGTGACCTTTAATCAAGCGGATGCAATCTGAACCCTTAAAGTTACTGGACTTTTACTGAATGTTAATGGATCGTTCTCTCTCTCTTTGTCCCTTAAGCTTCATATCTGTTAACTCTCATTCTCTCTCTCTCTCTCTCCCTCCTGCATGAGAGTTAAAGAAAGCCCCATAACTTTTTTGTTAGGTCCCCAGGGATCTCAGTCCTGATGCATGTTTAATGCAAACAGGCATAATTTCTATCCGCTGCTGAACTTTGGTGCATTGCATTAAATCCCTAGTGAAGTGTAAAATGATATCTAGAAAAGTTCCTGAGAGAGAGAGAGAGAGAGAGCATCTGCAATGCTAAGCAGTATACTAGCTCAGGCCTCACCACTGGCTAGATTTGCCTTTGCAGTTTGCTTACTATCCTCCCTAAACACACACACACACACACACACACACAGCTGCTGATTCTAGCTCCGTATGCAGAGTGAGTGTTGGTGAAGGAAGAATGAATTATTAATGGAGGCCTGTCTTCTAGCATTAACGCGAGCAAGCTGAAAGCTCCACATTGTACCAACTTAAAGAGAAAGGGGTACGGCCCAGGAGAGCAGGCACAACCGGTAGGGGAGGGGCTAAGCAGAGGGAGCTGGTGGCTGGCTGGGTGGAGGCAGACGGAGTGGGAGGGGTTTAGAAGTCCGGGACTCTGGAGAAGACCTGAGAATCATCCGGAATGGGAGGACGGTGTGGGGAAAAAGCCAAGCCGCCCGATGTGCCTCAAAACTGGGATCCCTTCCACATTAAGTATTTGGTTCCCAAAAAAAAAAAAAAAAACATTCATCTATCACGCCATATAATACTTAAAACTGACAGGGTTTGACATTTTGGTACTTGTTCCTACCATGTTTTGTTTGTGTAATGCAAACACAGCCAGGCTATTTCCCTCTGATGAAAAAGCGAAACACTTAAACGCGAGACAATTTGATTAGAATGTTTATGCAACAGCAGATAAAAATCAATGAAAAAAAAAAAGCTCTTCAAGCCAAAGAATACAAGAGCAAGCATAAGGCAACAAAGACATAAAAAAATCTATGCCGGCCTCCGTTAAAGACGTAAATGAAGAAACACGACAAAACGTTATCCAAGACCATTATAGCAGTGTTTAAGAGACCGCGAGAACACGAGTCGTCTGACAGGCCACCAGCGGACTGGACTTCACAGCCATGTGCACGTTTCTCTCTCTCCCTCTCTCTCCCTCTCTCTCTCTCTCTCTCTCTCTCTCTCTGTCCATTTCTATTCAACGACAAAGCAAAAGTGGTGTATCTTCAGGCTGATACACGCGCATCTTACGTAAATACAGTGAGTGTATAATGTGTATTTGTCTTTCCACGGCACAGTGTGAAGAGGAGGCAGAAAGGTGAATGAACAGACAGGGAGCCTGCTCACGTATGCATTAAATAAAAGCCATTTCCTCAGACAGCAGGTCCACCGACTCTGCCAGAGAACACAAGCAAGCGCAGAGGAGGGAGAGAGACTAAATGATGGGGAACGCCACATCAGCATTGCAACCCTTTTCCCTCAGTTCTGAAAGAAAAATAAAAGATCTGAGAAAAAAAAAGGAAGAAAACTTGCTGGAAGGAGTTATGAATGTGAATTAATCCTGCATGTTTGTGTGTACTGTTTTATTTTCGGACCGTTACAGTTGTGTTCCGGTCACTTGCTCATTTGTGTTTTGGAAGAAAGCATAGAAAATTGCAACTCCTGAATGGTTTATGTTATCAGTTAAAAACATTATTAATTAATGAATTAAATAAATATCAACAGAAACAAATGTCAATAAACAAAAAAAAAACTATAAATAAATTTAAAAAATAAAGCTTTAAAAATGGAATAAGTTTTTTGTTTCCAGGTTTAGCGTTTAAAATTAATTACTATTAATTAATTAAAATGAATACTAAAGCACTAAAGAAATTCAACATTGCAAACAAAATCAAACTAAATAATTAATTCCCAAATGTGCTGACTCGTGCTCTACCACATTTCTCATAATTTCTCATGTTTTTTTGTTTTTCTTTTCCCCTGACATACAAATCGTCCAACAGAATGTGACGTCACTCCTGGGCATCGGCACAAGAAACATTTTTACAGAAAATAAGATACAAACGATTTACACAATAAACAGTTTCATGATGTTTTAAATAAAAAGCCAAACTCATGCACATGGCAAAAAAAAAAAGCACATTGTTTTTTCCCACTTAAATGAGTAAGTCATATAAAGGAAAAAAGAAAAAAAAATGCCTTTGCATTTTATATAAATTTATTTAATTTTTTCCCCATTTTATTATTAGTAAAACACTGCTTACTCGACTTATTCTCCACAAAGAACTCTTTCTGGTTCATTTGAATGTCAGGTTATTAACTGTACAAAATCATCATGTATCCACTTTTCAGATGTGATGAAAATTTAAATTAAGCTGTAAACAAATTGAATATAATATTTTATAAGAAAAGTTCAATAAGAAAGGTTTTAATGACGGTAGGCTAGGGCAAAGGTTCTCAAACTTCTTTAACGATAAAATGCATTTCACACATGAATATGATATTTATATATCACACTGTCAAAGTATTAAAATGTGTACAATAATATTTTTTATTTAATATTTATTGGCGCCAAAAATGACTGAAATTTACACAGATGGAACAGGAGAGTGTATACTGTTTTGGATATACTGTTTTTAAATTTAGATTTGGTTTAACCGGCCAATCAGAGACACTAATAGCTATAAAAATAAAGACAAATAACTATACGGCGCCGTCTGTAGAACTGAGACAATGAGTGAAAATGCTTCTATTCTACTTACTTAATATAAGACTTACTATAAAACCTTTATATAATATAAATGATCAGCATATCAACTTGAGTGAAAATGTGATTTTTTTTCTTGTTTTAAGATAAAAATAAGAGAAGATAAAACTTTATTAATCACAGAGGAAATTCTTGTGCTGGTGTGTGTGTGTGTGTGTGTGTGTGTGTCTGCTTCAAAAGTAAAGAGTAATACGATAAAAGAAGCAATAATAAAGTAAAAATCTAAATAAATTATCCACAAAGTAGACATAAGATAAACTAAAGTAGAATGCAACAACCAGTACCAATAAGAATAGAAGAACCAGTTCCTGATGTAGAACTGTACGTAACAATAGTGACGAGTAATACTGCATGTGATACTGCTAATCGATATTGCAGAAGATATTGAGGAACCCTGGCTTACAAACTGCAGAGGTAAGGCTAGTAAAATGTCCATTCATTTCGTAAAGTCTAAATATTCCCGTATGTTTACCGACAGCATGACATGCTGGGACTCCAGACGTTTGTGTAAAAGCTTGATGGTCCTGACAAATCAGTGTTATATGAGCATGTGCTTTAAACAAAGAGCTACAACTCAAGGGAATTCAGTGACCTAGAAATAATGCAGATTTTTTTTTCCTTCCCTATTTTATCACTCCTGAATCTTCAGTGAAGTCTCAGACGTTTAGACCATAAATAATAATTAATAATGTTTATAATGTGTGGCGTTTCCACCACTGTAGCTTTGTTTCTATTTCTTCGAGAAACACTGATGGAGATAATACCACATCAGTGTTAGTACGTGATCCATTGAGAAATTGTAGAGATTTCAGGGTTTTCTAAACATATCTGGATTATTTTTATTATTATTATTAGTAGTAGTAGTAGTAGTAGTAATATAGGTATATAGTAATAGAATGGGTCTACATTAAATTACAACATGTTCAAATAATCCATTCTGTGTTTTAACGTCTTATAAGATCCTAGTCGTGTTTAAACATCTTAGAGTTGGAGAAAACAACGCAGAAGAGTAGTAACAACTTCCCCGGCGAAAAACTTGAAACTATTCTGACTGCATGATGACAGTTGACGAAAGGTGTTGCACAGAAAAATCCAGAACTGCGAGGAAAGAGACGAAAAGGGCTTTCCAAATGAACAGTAGGAATTTGAGCGTTCGCCTTCCGAGTGCGTACGATTTGCACGAGTGAGAGGTGTGTGTGTGTGTGTGTGTGTGTGTGTGTGTGTCGTGCAATTTGGTGTGCGAGCAAAGCAAATACGTGCAAGCGAACGAGAGCTGCGTGGGAGCACAAGGAATCCTGGTTGTGAATTAAAGCATTTCTGTGTTCGATGTTCTGCACTAAAATAGCACCATATGTTTCTTCTGTGAAATCTGCGGAATGCTGCTGTGCCAAAGCCGTGCCACGATCTGACTGTCTCTAACGCTGTACGAGACAAATATTTTCGCGAGACATCACTTGAAAATTTTAATTTGGGGACGTCACTGGTTTTCAGAGAGCAAGCGGCATCTTCATTCCCGTTTCACGATTATGCAGGTTGTGGCATATAAACTACATCATAAAAATATCATCGTTAACACAACGATTATGAAGCGGAATGCTGTTTAGAAACCGTCGTCAGTACAGAAAGCTGCTTTTTGTCTTGAATGTTATAGCGGGAGGGTTTTAAGCCTTAACTCTTTACCACTGTTACAGAAATATTCCTCAATATTTACTCTGATTTAATCTATGGAAGCAATATGTGTTGAGTATTTATAATAATTCATAACATTATTTCAATAACATTGTTAAGCGTCTATTTATTATGAATGTATTTATATTTATTTCAATATGCGCTCTGAAATCTGTTGTGTAAAAAAATCCTGCATGTAAAATGACAAAGTTTAAAAGCAGTGATGAGAAAATGCAAAAAAATAAAAAAAATAAAAAATTCAGTGAGCATCACTGCATGGAACAGCAAATTGCCAGGAAGAATATTGTAACTTATAGAACCACTCTTTACAGAACGCGTGAAAAAAAAAAAAAAGGCATCTCGGAGCTCACAATATGTCCAACTCCAAAGCGGATTCGCTAGATCAGCAGTCGGGTTTCGCTCCAGTCCGTCAAAAACAGGAAACAAGCTATCGCGAGAACAGACTCACCGAAACTGGATAGCTGAAGAACGGTTCTCAGACTCTGCGCGATTCTACGTGTGATTGGCTCGCTGAGTGAATGGCCAGGTGTTCCTAATAAACTGACTGCTGAGCTAATCTCTCCGCACCTTTCATCTGAGCTCAGACTTCAAATATTATAAAGATCGGCATATGCATCCTGGAAACCATTTTCTTGCCTTTGTCCATGGAACACTACCAACTTTACCCACACACACACACGCACACACACACATAGACGTTCAGAATGTTACATGGCAGATCTTGGACAAACACAAGGACATGCTCTGATTTAGTTAAACTGAAATCCCCCCCCGCTCTTCAGCAGCAGAGCAAATCCATCTGGTCCAGGAGCCAATCTTGTGTCACACGCCTCCACTCGGCTCGCCGAGGGCAGAGGTGGCTCCCAGCACTCGCGCGTCCCCGAATGGAGCTCGGAGCATGTGAATTACTTTGTGATTTGGGCAGAACGAGGTTAGAGCGCACGGAGTAAAGGTAGCGTTTAAGCAGAAGGTCTGCCAAGATCGGAATTGGCTCGCACATGTTGATCTTAATGCCTATCCTCTAAACAGTGAACACATCCTCGGGGAGAGAAGTCGCCGGCAGTAGGTTGCTCTTCAACGTCAAGCGGGTTTCAACATCTCAATAGAAAAATGCAGCTCCCAGGATTCCTCGCTTTTCAAGATCTCTATGTGGTTTTCTACCTCCTGTCAGCAGGGCCTACTTTGCGAATACAGGACAGTCGGGGGAGCGGAGCGAAAAAAAGAACCTACTTTTTTTTCTTTTTTTTTTTTTTGCAGTGCTGCTGTTAGCCAATTAGCCGGCGCTGTAGCTGTGACATTCAGGAGGTTCAGCGGTGATAAATTGGACAGAGTGGCCGTAAGGGCACCCGAGACCGAGACCACACGGTAACTAAAGAGCGCTGCGGGGTTTAGATTTTTTTTTGCTTCTAAACATGTCCGGCGCTGCTTACTGAAATCTTGTAATCTTGCAAATCACCTTAAACAGAATAACACCGTGGTGCTAAAGCTCTGTTCATAAACACCCGAGTCAAACTTGAAAATAAAATGAATGTATGTGTGATGCACACATTATCTGCTTCTAAAAAAACCAAACAAAAAAATAAAATAAAAAAAATCCAGATTTATAGCCAGGCCTTATGATGTTAAGCTACAAATCAAAATGGGGATGAAAAGGAGGGGGGAGACGAGCCTTTCCATTCTGCCCCGATAGCGTCGCCACGGCAGCTGCGGGGAAATCTCCATGGCAACTCCCACCTGGGAGCACTTGTTAACATGAAAGAGGCTTTGGCCTGTATAGAGCTCAACAGGTTGGGGAGGAAGAAACGGGGGGGAAAAGAGAGAAAGATGCTGGCTATCAATCCGTGCGCAATTTGTCATCAGCTTTTCTGCTTTTCTCATACAGCGCTCGCTCTCAAGGCCTTTACTCTCTCGCTCTTTTTTTGCTTCTATGAGGGGGAAAAGAGGTTCTTTAGTGCAGACAAAGTAAAAATACAGGAAACCAAAAGAAGGTAAAGGAGGGAAGACTAAAAACGCATCAGCAAGCATAAAAAAAAAAAAAAAACAAGGGCTGCCAAAAGCTGAAACCGGCGCTGAAAGCACAGTCGTCTCTGCTAAACTCGTCCAGAGCGCATAATTCCATGAAAAGTCTGATGGTTCGATACAAAATAGAATGGTTTAAGTAATGACTAAGATGGGAGAGATTTTCAATTTCGAACTGAAATGTGGAGGTCATTATTTTCCTTTTGAAGACGCCATAATAGAGATGGCTGAAATTTATTCGCGCATTTTGAAGTAGAACTACATTAATGCTAAGATACCCTTCCATCTCCTAAATCTATCTCATTTGGCCTGGCTGTAAAAAAAAAAAAAAAAAAATGGGGGGCTGAGAGCAGGCCCCCGAGTCCCTGATGGCAATTCATCCACTTCATTGCTTTCAATATCAATTATAGAAAATGAGAGTTAAGTCACAGGAGTCGGCGAGGACTTTCTAATATGGGGCCTCGGCTGTTATTTCCATCTTTCCGGCTACGCACGGGTTGGTGAGTAAGAAATCCTCTGGAGCTCCTGGGCACATGGAGGATTTGCTGAGGTAGAGAAGACGTTGAGCATTTTATTTATTAAAACGACCTGCTTTGACTGGGAAGACTGACAGGTGGACGGTTAGCACCGGCAGATTTTTTTTCTATTCTGTAGATTTTCTCTCCTCTTCCCTATTTCTCCTCCAATGCTATCTATCTTTAGTGTTACAGGTAAAGGTGACATACTGTATAAAGCTACCAAGCTTCCCCTCTCAAGTTCTGTCCAAACTCTGGCCTTGGGGTGAAAAGAGGGGACATTATTCAAAGGTTCGATTTACCATTCCTGGGTTGAAGTAATTCAACAGATTCTCAGGATTATGTGAAGTGGGTTAAAAATTCAAATGTGAGGACTTTTGAAGTGCTCCAGTCCGATCTACTGTATTCAGTAGGATACATTAGAAGCAGTTGGAAATAGAGTAGACATGGAAGACATGTCACATTTATAGTCTAAAAAAATCTAATCCAAAACTATGAGGAAAAAACTATCCAGTTACGTATCGCGATTCTTTTGTATGGCAATTCGCAAAAAATATTCACCAAAAAAGTGTCGCTATACTGACTCCAAAATCCATTTTTCTTAATTTATTTTGAATTTACAGTATATCTGTTGGGTAAAATACTGCAGTTCCTCTAAAATCCTATAGGTGGTGTGTGATAAAGTACAGCGCTGCGTCCTGTGATTCAGGAGCAAATTATTTGATAAACCTGTATTGAATTGTAACTGAAATCTGAAATAAACTGAATATTGAATCGGGATATTTATATATCATGCTGCTCACAGAATCGCAAAACAAATCGAATCGACACCTAGATATCGTGATAAAATCGTATCGGGTGTCCCCTGGTGATTCCCGTCCCCAATACTCAATACTGCATCACAAATACTCAATACTGCATCACAAATACTTAATACTGCATCACAAATACTTAATACTGCATCACAAATACTCAATACTGCATCACAAATACTCAATACTGCATCACAAATACTCAATACTGCATCACAAATACTCAATACTGCATCACA
>JAQMYJ010000007.1:6549028-6575055 GCA_030014305.1 Clarias laeviceps | reverse complement strand
TACCCTGATTTATGGTTTTATATAGTTATAAGCAAAACATCAAATTAAAGAAGCATTTAGTTTTTATCCGATTAATCAAAAAAAATAAACTAATCGATTATCAAAATAATTGTTAGTTGCAGCCCTACTTGATACTCATGCTAAAAATAATGAGATATAGTTTGGGATCTTTATCACCCACCAAACCATTAAATAACTCAACAGGCATTTATCCATTCATTCATCCATTCATCTTCTCCACTGCTTAACCTGTACAGGGCCGGTACAAGGCAGGGTACACCATAGACAGGGACACACACCCCGCACACTCACACAATCATTCACACACTACAGGGCCATTTGGGATTTCTTTGGACTGTGGAAGGAAACTGATGTACACGGAGGAAACCCACCAAGCATGGGGAGCACATGCAATCTCCATGCAGGAGGTGGGAATTGAACCCTCGACCCTGAAGGTGTGAGGCCACAGTGCTAACCACTAAGCCACTAAATAACTCAACATGCTTTATAAAATTCACAAACATACACACACAAACTACAAACTGTGTTACATGAGAATACCAGTGCAATATCAAAATGAATATTGCAGTAGTGCAAAAGACAAAATCTTGCACAGGCAACTGGTGAAAGTGATTTTTCTCCTCCTTCATTTTCTTCGTCTTCTTCTTTTTTTTATGGTTCGACTCCACAGCCAATCAATAAGCAATCTGTTAAGGTTTTACCCAGAGAAAATGCTCTTAATAAAGACTCCCCTTGGGGCGCCACTGTGAGCAACAGAGAAACTCGAGCAACAACAGATGCCCGCAGCCGGCCTGACAGGTACCTGTGTATCACCCCGGTCAGATCTGTCCTGCCTGCGTGTTACCAGGACGGTAATTCACACCACCGTGCTCCTGACTGGATCCTGGCCGACACCAGCGCTGGAATGTTCTTAGCTCTTGGATCAGATTGCAGATTCCCAACACCCGCTCTGACACACAGTCCCTCCCTCCGGAGAAAAGGGCAGGGTGGATGATGAAACCGACATACATGTGACAAATTTGAAACACACACACACTATACAACGTGCACATGTTTGCTGCAAATCAGTGCTTGTTCATCACTTATGTGGTTCTGGATTTGTGCCTTTTCCTGTCTTTAGGAAGCACATTAATCTTTGATTCAGGTAGCTAGGTGCATAGCAATTGAACCTATTATTATTATATTATTATAGTATTATTATACTATTATATTTTTACTGTCAAAGATAATACAATGAAAATACAATGAAAATGTTTGGTGAATAAAACCATAAAGCCAACACAAGTGAGCTTGCATGTTCTCCCCGTGCTTGGTGGGTTTCCTCCAGATACACTGGTTTCCAAAGACATGCAGAGTAAGCTCATTGGAAATAGTGTGTGTGCATGTGTGTCCCGCAATGGACTGTCTAGGGTGTACCTCACCTCGTCCCCAAAGTCTTTCGGGATAGGCCTCAGGCTTACCATGACCTTTTACTGGATTAGTGGTATAGAGAATGAGAAATGAAACAATGTTGGTGGTGGTGTGAAGCACTTGCTGTATTTTTACATCCTTAATATTGTACGTTATACCATTTCAAAGAATCGACCCTTTGTGCCCAAAGTTTATTAGTGGCAAATCAGGATGCTTGAGAAACTCAGCATGCAACATGAAAGTCCAAGTCCAAGCTTCAGGCAGAAGAATGGATTCAAGCACTTTTCACTAAAACGACACAACACGCTGGATACATGTGCACGGCGAACGAGAATGACACAACAACAAATTCAACACGGACCCTGGGCCTTTAGACTAGAGTGGTGTTCCGACACAGAGTGGGCAACCAATTAACGACAAGGCGAGGGCCTGAGGCAGTTCTAATACTCCCCATCTCTTCTGTCTAAGCAGGTTGAGTGGTACTTAGCAGAGTGCTAGGAGAGCACTTCTTCCAAACAGGCAGAAGAGAGCGGGTACAGTGCCCTCCTGAGAGAGGCAGAGATTAAGGCCGGCCTTAACAAGCCCGGTGCTCGGTGCCAGCGTGACCCACCCTAATGATGGAGAAGCAGGTGAAATTAAAAGAAAATTAGAAACTGAATGTGAACATGGACAAAGAAAGACTACAGCATGTGCAATAACACAATGACTGTTTTTACAATCTTGATTTTCATTGCCAAATCAATATACATGCTCCAGAGCGGATATTACTGGAACACTGATATGGCTTTTGCAAAGCAGCTCATTGCTACCTGCGTATACATTTCAAGTAAACTCGTGTTCCCATGACACATAATCCATACATGATGGACTAACAGTGCATTCTTCTTTAACCACCACATTAGACACAAGTAAGTCTGATAGACTGGGCTTTTCAAGTGATCCTAGTGCTCGCTGCACTTTTAGTGGTTAGCCAGCTCGAAGCCACACACACATTTACACGCACGCACACGCATCATCCACATCCTCCAGGGCTGTTCAAGATGATCAGCCATGCAAACTGGCTCAGCTAACAAGTCACAGTTTCTTTGAAAGGAAGCTTGAACAAAGCCCCTTTAGCTCCCCTCGGCGTCCCCATACCTGAGACTTGTCTCTGCTTTAATTACACCTCTGAAGAGTGTAGGACTGAACTCGAGATACCCACACGCTGTGGACCGACCCAACCAGTCCAGTTTCTAGGGGGAAGTCCATTTAATTGCAACTCCGACAGGGATGACAGAGCAAGAAAGGAGCGGTGGGGGTGTGGGGAGGGATGGGACTGCTGTTCCTGGACCACTGAAATCCTTTTAGCTAAAGCTAATGTGGCAGAAAAGACTCTTCCAGTGGATTCTCTCTCAGCCGCCTTAATCCCTGTATGCGGAGCAACAAAGAGTTCAGTCGCCTGGTGCTTCCGAGGATTCCCTAATTGCCCGTTCCAAAGGCAGATTACTGCTGATTTTCACCTGTTGGCTTCCCCAGACTGGTTCCGATACGCCGAAATTTGAACCTAAGCAGATATTAGCGATTACTTCTCGAAAGACAAGCATTCGTTTCCTACTCACATTTGAGACACGAGAGCTCTACTGTGAAACAAGTCACATCTGAACTGATCTTTTCTCAGTTATTTACAAATAACTTATATAGATGTGGTAAAGAAAGAAATATTACAAAAACAACTGGCGCATATGATTCCTCTGACCCATCGCATGGCGGACGTTGTCTTCCCCCTTCAAAAAAGTTTAAACATGATTTCATCTCATGCTGCCAGATACAACATTTCATTCATTCATCTTATATACCGCCTATCTTGTGTATATGGTCTCGGGAAGCCTGAAGCCTATCCCAGGAGGACACAAGGCGAGGTACACCCTGAACCAGTCCATTGCAAGGCGCACACTCGCATGCGACAGGCAATTTGGGAACACCAATTAACCTAAACTGCGGAAGGAAACCGAAGTACCCAGAGGAAACCCACCAAGCACTTGGACACACAGACCCGAGGCGGGACTTGAACCCCTTAACCCTGGAAGTGTGAGGCCACAGTCCTATCCACTACACCACCATTCAGCCTATACAACCTTTTAATACATTTAAATAGGAAAATTATAAAGAAAAATACAGCTTTGTAAAATATCAGTGAACTTCGCTTCATAAAGATAAGCCATATTGATAACGCTCTTTCATGATAATCTTAAAACTAGTCCACAAGGCTAATCTTACTATTTCAGCCAGTCCTATGATCGCGCCACAACTTTTCCATACTAACAATCTTCCACTTCAGCACAGCTGTCCTCCAGCTACCCTAAACCATCTCCTTTACCCGCTGATGGGTGTTGGCTCCGGAAAGCTCTTTCCATGGATAGTTCATCATAGGAAACCCATAAAAAAAAGCACATCTTGAAAAGTCCTTTGCTTTAGGTGTGGTTATGAATGCTGATAATGAGCCGTGAAATTCTTCCCTGTCCCGAGTAGACGCTGAGATAGCAGACAGTGGCTTTTCAAAAAACACTAAGTGCTTGGACACCTGGTGAGCAAAGCAGTTACCCAGACAGCTGCCAAAAGCTTTTGGAGAAAAAAAAAAAAAGAATACCAACATGCGTGACTATTAAACAACATGCCAGGCAGAGAGGCTATTTTCTGTGCATGCTGGTAATAGTGTGCACCGAGGTATACTTTATGGACGAGTCAGGCTGGGCTGTGGGACTCACAAATGCCATGCTTTCCTACACCGTTCCTATGTCTAATAGTCTATGAACAGAGATGAAAAAGAATATGTACACAGAAGACACATAGAAACAGAATAGATAGCCAGACTCACACACTGCAAGTGCTATAAGGATTTAAAGTGAGTCCAAGCATCTAAAATATCTGGTTTGTTGTAAGGGGTTAATGCTAAACCAGTTATGGGACAATTGATTGATTGGTCCATTGGCGAACTGCTCAGAGATAAAATGCATTACCCTTTCCAATGCAGACCAACCATATAACTCCCCTGAGGACTAACAAAGCTCACCAAGGAACCTTAAAGTCTTCTGGTGGAGCCGGCTCTTTCAAGAGAAAATCCTGGAATTAAAGGTATACTTCTATAGGGTTTTTCTCTTTAGCCCTTAAAAGACTGTAATCCTTTAGTCATTGACCTCTTTCAACCTGAATGTAAACTGCCATATTAGTGCTCTAGGAAAGACTAACCAACACTGATTCTGAGACTTTCTTTTTTTTCTTTTCTTTTTTCTTTTCTTGCTTTTATACATGATGTATATATGTGTGTGTTCACTCAATCTTCTATACCACTGTGTACAGGGTCATGGGGGACCTGGAGCTTATCCCCAGGCGCACAAACACTACAGGGAACGCCAATTTACCTAATCTGCATATTTTTGGACTGAGGGAGGAAACTGGAGAACTCGGGAGGAAACCCACCAAGCATGGGGAGAACATGCAAACTCTACACACTCAGACCCAAGGCAGGAACCATAGGTGTAAGGCGACAGTGCTAACCACTACACCAACATAAAATCCAACAAAAAAATGTGTCAACAGCTAAGATGGGGTAAGGGCGAAGGTCATCACATGCATCCTCCAGGACATGTGACACCAGCATTATTTCAAACTGCCCACACACCGTTAGGAGGCAGGATGAAAATGCTACTCATGCTAGCAGATTGGCTAGTGTTGCTTGCTGTAAGAGTGCAAGCATAACACCCCTCCTTCTCCAAAAGCATGAATAATCTGCTTCCTAGACTTCCTGGAACAGGTGTCTTCAGTGGAATTTGAAAACACTTTTCTGTACCCAGAAGCTCATGCTTGAGCAGCACAATAACTGACAGATCAAACTGTGCATGTTTACTATTTTCCAACTTCCGTAATACATTAGATTTTTACTATAGACTGTTTCTCAATGTAGCTAGGTAACGCTTCAATGATTTACATCAAGGCACTGATTTAAAGCGCAGCGAATAAACAGAGTCTAGGACTTAACACTGTCAGTTTTCAATGATAACTTTTACTTCCTACCTTTGTTGTTCTTCCTGTGTCCTGTTTGACTCGCAAAAAAGTTAAGAAAAACTGTCCTGTCATATACAACCTCTCAATTAAAGAATTTATAAAAAAGAGGAAATAAGTTTGGAAGAAAATGTAAAAGATATAGCTTTGCTACATCAGCCACTGATGAAGCCACTATAGAGGCTAAAAATAAAAAAGTAAAAAAGTTAGCACTGCATAAAATGGCCAAAATCTTAGATTTGATTAAATATAGGCCGTAATAGAATTAAGCATTAAGCCAAATAAGTGTAATATTTTAAGTAAAACATCAGAACCATTAATATTAAATATAACAGCAATAGCACTTGATGCTACTCAAGTGTTGGCACTTCCCCAAAGTCCTCGCACATAGCCGAAGCTCTTCTTTGTTTTTTTATGGCCCATAATTTGTCTTAACAGTAGGATGAACAAGAAAAGGCATTCTCTAATCCTATTAGTGCAGCACCTGAGCTGGAATGGCTAATCCTGTTTAAACTCACTACCCAGGCTCTATAATCCCCCATGTCCAGATGTTCAGCTGACTCCACCATCACCCAGAGGTGATGAGAGGGCAGTTTATCACCTGTAGCAGCGGTCCGATCCACTCCTCCGCTTGGATTAACCCGAGCCCAGGCTAAGTGTCCTGCTGCAGTGTTATGGATAGGGCTCTAGTCTGAAAAAAATTAAATAAATCACAGCCGGAAGAGGAGCTTGCTTTGCAGTTTGTGTTTTTTTTGGGAGGGGGGATCCCATGTTCTGCTGGAGAATCTGGAAAGTATCATATTTGTTGGAATATTTGACATTTCGTGTCAGTTGCTGGACAGAGTTCGGCACTGGTGCTAAATTTAGATTCTGCGGTGTTGGCTACAGGTGAAAATGGATTTTGTTTTCTCCTCTGTATCTAGTAACACTCTGAAATAATGCTTAGTGTTATAGGCCCGTGTAACAGCATGGATCAATCAGCAATCTCAGATGTCAAACATTTGTCAAATTTAACACCCAGTAAACTCTCAGTTGAAAGCCTTGTAGTCACTGTAATGATGTCCTACCGCTTTTGTTGAAGTCCGCGTCCTGACTGTTCTCTGCACTAAATTACTAAGAAGCAGAAGAGCGGATGCTTCCCTTTATACTGCAGCTTCGTCATCTACATCTGAACCACAAACCCAACTCAATGGACCTTTATCACAAAAAATGTTAGCACACAGATGCAAATTAAATGATTTCTGGTTAAACTTTCAGCTGATTATTTGCACATTGTCTGCCCTCATTTCGAAGCCAGGCGCACTATATGACCAGAAGTATGCGGACATCTGACCATCTGAAATGTTGCCACAAAGTTCAAAGTACAAAATAGGTATTGGATGTCTGTCCGTTGTACCATTACAGTTTCACTTTACTGGAACTAAGTGTTCAAGCATGACACTGCACCTGTGCACAAAGCAAACTCTATATAGACTTTGTTTAACCAAGTTTGAAGTGGGAAAATATGGTAAACGCCCTGATCTCAACCTCTTTGAACACTTTTGATATGAACTGAAATCAAAACTACATACCAGACCTCCTCAGCAGACATCAGTGCCCAACTTCACTAATGCTTTTATGCCTGAAAGAACACCACAGGCACGCTCCAAAAGCTTTTAGTTGAAAGCTTTCCCAGGAGAGTGGAGGTTATTAGAAAGAGTAAAAATTGGGGGGAGGGGGGCGATCAAAATAAATTAATTACAGCCACCAGCTTCACACCCCAAAACAGAACTGGCTTTTATTCTGATTTTAACGTCATTTACTCTGTTTGTTTCTTATACTTCATTTGTAAACACGAAATGCAATATTTCAGTTGTAACAATGTTGCAATGACGTCCACTATCAGGACAACTCTGGGACAACATTGTCCTTTGAAAGTTTTAAAGACTTTCATAAATTGAAGTTGAGACCATGTTAAACAAATGACCCAAACACAATGTTGCAAATACGACCTTAAAACAAGTAACTTGTTACTTTGTTTAACCTTTATTTGGAGCTTTAATGCCAATTAACATCCATTCGCACAACATCTGACCACATCCCTGCTCCCTTGAATTTCGAACAGGGTTCAGAATTCTGATTAGAGATTGGGACGGACACAATAGCTTACCGCACACTGCGCGTGTATCTCCTGTCACACACCTCTCACTGTTGTAATGTTGTCTCTTTGCTGAATTTTCTTTCGGAAATAATCCCGTCAGGTGCATCCTAGCTCCCAAATTACTCTAGTCTAATATGGTGTTTGCACAGCGTCCACCCTGCATCACGTCCGCTTTTCACAGAACAGATCTCAGACGTTAGGCAGTTTTTTTTTACCCTTTTGGCTGCTTTCCAATTTAGCATTTAGTTAAATTGCTGTTTTCTGGTAGATTTTTGGGCACTTGTTGTGTACACACATTTACCAGCATCAACAGCCTGTTAAGTAGTGTTTCACTGGTAAACAAGCAACGCTCTCACTTCAGTGACTAGAGTTTGAAACCCATTGGTTTGGTGTTAATACTCTGGTGTTTCTGCAGCATTGCGTTAGGGGCATTTGTTAACCCATCGACATACAGTCAACGTTGTTCTGACATCATTCTAACTTTCCCAACATCTATAACGTTGCCAAATTTATGTCATCACAACCTGTTGACAACCAAAAATTCATAGTGAGAATACTACAAAAATATCTACACTCTGTCTGTAGAAGCTTTTAGTAATGAAAAATACAAAATTTTACAACATAATCTCCTCACATTTTCATACATTTTGTCCATCTGTCAAAAAGCTTTCATATTCCCTCATGTTTTAGGCTGAGCTGGGAGCCATGAATGCACCGCTGTCTTCACGTCTTCGACAGAAGTCGATCTTCGTCCTCTCAGAGCTGCTTTTAAGGAACAAAACAGGTGAAAGTCAGATGAAGCGAGATCAGGACTACAGGGAGGGTGCCATAACACCTGCGGACGTGTATTGTCATGCAAGATCACAACGTACTTGGATAGCAGTCCTCTGTGTTAAACCAAAGTTTAGGCTTCAGCTCTTCAATAAGCATCTCACTATAACGAGCACTGTTGATTGTCGAACCTTTTTTTCTGATACTGGTGTTATCCAAACACTTCTGTTTATGCTCTTCAGTGAGTTGTATCGGCACCAGGTACACCCTCGGACCACAGAAAACTAATGACTGCATGCTGTGGGGCCTCCATTTTTGCACACAATGCAGTTACAAATGAACTGATGTAACCTGTTCACACCTCGCAGTGACTGGGGAGACAGTAGCCTTGAATTGGAAGCACTGACACAACAGTGCAGGCAACAGATGTTTTAATATAACCGGAGTGAGAATAATTTTTGACTGACTCTCATACTTTACTAGAAAACAACAGCTTTGTTGTCATGTTCACATTCGGATGTTTCACCAAAAAAAAATGAGGTTTGTGATAGAATGAGTGTTTACAGATGATGTAAGAAATAACTGCATAACATTATAACATTACGAATACGTTACTACGGTATTTTTTTACATTGTTAATGCTAGGTAGGGTTTTGGTGGTTGTGTCAGAGGTAGTTGACATTTGGTGGTTCTTTGTTTCCACTCTTCTTAAAACACCACTCAATAACGGTGCTTGGCTCCATTTAGCTTTCTTTCGCTGCATTGTTGTGTCACAGCAGAAATAAAGTTACCTTGTGAATTGGCTACTTTAAAAGCCAGGAGTGTGAAAAGAACCCACTGAGGGGATTAAAATTTTACCCTTTAAAATCGTTCTCGTCCGGCTAAACGTTTCAGTTTCTCCCTCTGAAATGTAATGTTTAAAGAACTCTGAAATGTTCCTCGCTTCAAGCTGTGGTCCTGATGGCCTTACTACTACAAATATGCGTTTGGGGTGACTTATAGCACATTTCTCCTCCTAACAAGCAATCCAAGTGCGCCGAGCATTGTGTCTCTGAGTGCAAGCTCAAAAATTGTTCTCCTATATTACTGTATTATATCATAACCTGGTGCTTGTGCTGTCACTCCTGCTCGTAGGCTGCTTTCACATCCCAAAGGTTTTTAAACGAGGAACAGCATTCGGGCTGCGGTTAAAAAAAAAGAAGAAGAAAAATAAAAATCTTTTGTCCTCCAGAGTCACACATCTTTTGTCCTCCAGAGTCACACTTTTAGCATGTCTGGTTTAGAAGCGGAGTGCTCCAGTGTGCAGTAAAAATATGAAAAACTGATCTAACTGTAAATGTTTAACCTTAAATAGCACTCACTCACTCATCGTCATTCCCGCTTCATCCTGTATTTAGGGTCGCGGGGAGCCTGGAGCCTATCCCAGGAGACTTAGGGGACGAGGTGGGGTACACCCTGGACAGGGCGCCAATCCATCGCAGGGCGCACACACACACTCCGGAAACCAGAGTACCCGGAGGAAACCCACCAAGCACATGGAGAACATGCAAACTCCATGCACACGGGACGGGAATCGAGCCTGGCCGGGATTTGAACCCGGACCCTGGAGGTGCAAGGCGACAGTGCTAACCACTACACCACTGTGCCGCCCCTTAAATACCAATCTTATAAAACTTTTATGTTTTGCTTAGTACTACAATTATTTGCTTCTTTTTTTTTCGTCTCTGTCGCTCTGCTAGTAAAAGAGAACGATTCGCAATATGTGAGTCATCACATGAATTATTTTAAAGTGAAAGACATTTGGCCCACACAGGAAGTTCTTAAAATTGACTTATGATTCTCATCAATTTTACAAAGTTTCCCTAGACACCTGGCCAAACAACAGACAGCAACTGGCCAAACAAGGCCAGACCCAGACAGAACTCGCCTGTAAAATTAATTTCCATATGTCGCTCTCAAACTCAGAGCAGATGTTTTCACTTACTGTATGAAGCAAGTAGCCAAATCATAGTAAAAACCACACCAAAGCAAAGACTCGTAAATAAAAGAGTCAAACAGGAATCTAAAGCAGCACTGGACTCAAGTTTATCGAAAACTACACCATTCCTTCCACTGAAGTCTCTATCTTATTCCTTTGAGACATGCTTTTCTGTTCACCACGGTTGCAAACGGTATCCATTTGTGTTACCGGAGCCTTCCTGCTTCCAGCTTCCTGACTCATTCTCCTTTGACCTGTTTTATCTCTTTATCGTTTTTGCCTGCAAATCTCCTGCTCGCTGGATGTTTTGCATTTTTTTCGCACCAACTCTACAGAAAATCTGAGGAGATCAGCGGTTTCTGCTTAACAACCACACCACGCTTGAACTCACTAAAATAACATCTTTTCCCCATTTGGATGTTCCACCTGAAGCTTTTCGTTTGTTTGTACATGACATGATTGTTGCCTCGATGATTGCATGAACAGGCCAGGGTACGAGCGTTCCGATTAAACCGGATGGTGAGCGAGTATTCCTGTCTCACGTCCCCTTCGGGAAGATGTATACAATATGTGTGTATGTTTCCTGGTAGGAGATGGCAGGAATAGACAACAAGCAGTTGTGGCAGTGTGTTTACGTGTACATACACAATCTGATAACTGTTCAAAAATGTTCAATAATCCAATGCATCTACATGCACTTAAGTAATTTGATAAACGGGAAGACACTGGGTCTACGGGAAAAAAAAAAGTCTGACTTACTCCGTAATTAGATTCCAAGTATCAAAGCTATTAGTTAATTACATTTTCCAGCAGCAAGGTGGTAGCAACCCCAGTTTTTTTTTTTTTTTAAATCGAGCAATCAAGTAAAGGTATTGTAACAAAGTAAGAAGGACTGTCTGTAAATGCTCCATTGGAATGTCACGTAAATAATCAAACCTTACAGAGCATACTACTGTTACTGTATCTGGTTAGGAGAACCCAGCTCCAGGGGCGAGGGTTCAATTCCCCGCTAAGATCTGTGTGCATGAAGTTTGCATGTTCTCCCAGTGCTTGGTGGGTTTCCTTGTGTACTCCGGTTCATACATACACTACAGGCAATCTGGAAACAGCAATCAGCCTACACTGCATGTCTTTGGCCTGTCGGAGGAAACAAGAGTACCTGAGAACATGCAAACTCCACGCATACAAAGAGGAGGCGAGATTCGAACCCCCAGCCCTGAAGGTGCACGGCGGCATTGCTCTATTTGAACCCATGTACCGATATTTTTCTCAACAAGCCATACATACCAAACGTATGACGAAAAAATTAGGTCAGTATGTTTTACCATGTAGATATCATGATGTTTTTCATTATTTTTTATGACTGAAAGCAAATCATTAATTTATTCATTCATTCTGTATACCGCTTATCCTGTTCAGGGTTTGGGAAGCCCGGAGTGTATCCCGAGAGATTTTGGTATGAGGCGGGACACACCCTGGACAGCGTGCCAATCCATCGCATACACACACACCACTCATTCACACACTATGGGTAATTTAGGAATGCCAACTCATACACATCATACATATCATGTCATGTCATGTCTAAACAGCTTTACAAATCCCAATAGGATATTTTCTTGTTATTGCACAACCCAGCGTTTACAATGTAATTCAGAAAATTGATTGGATGTAATTATGGAAAGTATAATAAATCACATATTTGATGATTGATGATGAGGTTGATGTTTCTTTTATGATGTAGTTTGATTCCGATTTTGCAGCCAAATTAGTTTTTTTTTTATATAGAAACGGACATTATTACTGAGTACTTGCAAAGAACATTTTTGAAAAAGTGACCTCATTTTAAAAATGTAATTAAATAATCAATGAATTAAATTGAAAAATAACTTCATTTCTAAAATATATTTCACTTAAAAAAAATCAAAAACAGAATGGATCCCAAAACAAGCTTAGTAAACACCGAGCACTCCATTTCAAATAAATTTCTTTCTATTTCTTTTCTCGATCACATTCAGTCAGCACTGAAAAATAAGCTGAAACTCAAAACTCCTGTGAGGAAGCAGCGCAAACACCTGCCACGTTGAGGAGTGTGACTGTAAGGCACACACAGTCGTGTTGTTTGGATTCGAAACCACTAGAGAAAAGCTGAATTCGTCAAACTCAGAAGTGTGTGGGTTTTACAGCGGTGTGACCATCCAGATGTACTGTACATCAAAACCGTCACAGCTGGAGTCCACGGACAATTTTACAGTGAGTGTTTAGAGGAAAAGCCCGGCCATTTCTGTTCAGAGTGACCGTAACCCCAGTGCCTCTGTCTCGCATCAAACCTCCAGAATAACAGCGATTCTTCCGGCTTTGAGAGAATGACAGTTTTGACATGTCTGCAATTCAGGAAAGAAAACTCCCAGGTGAATTGGACTGCTACACTTTTCACAGGCTCTCCTTTTTTCCCCACTCGTTCCAATTCCCCAACTTTTCTCAAGTTGTTTGAAGGTCAAAGATCGCTACGCTCTGTGCAAAGGCAAACCCTCGCTCTCTCTCATATGGAGCCAGAACCATGTGAACGGTGTAGCAGAGACCACTGTGAAGAAGACTGGTCAATGCATACACACACACACACACACACACACACACGGGTGTTTAAAAGCAGAAAAATCTTTTTTTCATTTAAAGATAGAAATATACTAATAATACTTTTGAAATACTTAAAACAAAGAAAGTAAATATGTATCTTGAAATGAAACTGCAGAAAATACATTATATTAATAAATTGAATATTTAACAGTTAAGATTCTGCACTGCTGCAGTTTAAGTGTAAGCGAAAGCTCTTACTGAATTCTGAGTTGAAACAAATGTTTCGGAGCCTGTATGTCTGAGATACTTTAAAACGTAAAACGGCATTTAAACTATTCTATGAAACAAAGCTATAAATATTGATCATGTGAAAAGTAATAAACTTGGCATGTTTTTACTGAGGCGCATTCCTTACACTTCAATACGCAAAATTGTTTAATAGCGTAATTTTAAAAAAATTATACAAATATTTTTATTTATATTTAAACTGCAAAAATTTAACTAAATATTATGATCAACATTTACCAATATAATTTTTTTGAAACTTTTTCTAAAGGTACTGAAATTATTTTTCAATGTAAAATTCTGAAATTCAGTGTAAAAGATATATTTTTGATAATTTAGCACTGAATTTTACATTTTAAAGTTTATAATTTTTTATAATTAGAATAAAATTTTAAAGATCATATAATCCTTCGAAAATTATTTTTAATGCTTTTGACTTTTGACAAAACCAGCGCTATTTACGAATGAACTATTTCATTTCCTGATCTGAAATCTATAATTAAGTAAACTTACAAGAGATGGAAATCCTGCAGGTTGAATGTCATGCAAGTTAAATGAATTACTTTGGAAATTTGGATGATAATTTAGCTGTTTACTATAAAACATGTTATTTGCATGTTATCGGCGTAAATAATACTGCACTTCTGTTCATTTCACTTCACAGCAGCACCTCAACTATGCAAGTTTATGCAGAACTGTATCTGAGTCAGCATCAGTAAAGTCATTTCTCTGAACCTGAAGCTGGCTATGTAGATTTGATTTGCGTTTGCGTAGAATCTTTGTAAAAACTTAATTTAACGTAAAATTTTTGGCTGTAAAGTATGATCACTTTTGATCCGTTTAATTTCAGGACACCTGATCTAATAAAAATGAATATTGCATAGAACGTAATATGTTGTTATTTACGAGAGTACAGTGAAAACCTTTAAAAACAAACTCTTGAGATATTTAACTACGGTCATACACAGTGTAGGGATAAAGTGTATTGTTTAAAGTGTGTACATTTTGTTTAAAGCGTAATAATCAGCCACACACATAATGTACACAATACTCTAAGAAAAGCGACACCTAATATTAGACAGATAGCTGACATAGCCACATATAAAACTATTACATTATGATTTTTTTTTTTTTTACTTCAAACTGTCTCTCATTACCGTGTCAAAGTAAGCAAAATAAATAAAAAAAAACAGAACAATGTCTGGCTACAGATTTGTCATTTAAGTGTAAGACAATTTGCTTTCTCAGTTGCTCAAGGGAATAAGGAGCAGTTTGGACTCATTGGAGACTGGCTCACACTTTATTTAAAATATATAATGCAGCTCTGGGAGGGCTCTGTTCCACTTTTTCCACCATAAATAGTGTTCGCTGAATAGGCGAGCGGTGAGAAAACAAGCCTCAACCCCGTGAGGCTGCTTGGGAAGCAGGAATATAAAACACAATGTCCAGTACTTGATAAGCTGAGAACTCTGCACCGTCCCAATATGAGTGAAATAAAAAACCTGCATGCGTGTGTGTGTGTGTGTGTGTGCGACACGTAGCTGGGACTTTTTGTCAAATCAGTTACTGTGACAACTCAAAAATCACTTTTCTTTTTTTTTTTTTTTGAAAGAGGGGCGTCTCTATTCTCTAAGCACTGAGATCAAATCAAGTTTGGAGTCCTCTTGGTGCACATGTGACTGCCAATGTGGAAAATGAATGTGGGTCACGCATTAAAATTTATGAGAAGTGCAGAAGGTATGATGACGTGGTGGTAGCGGCTGTTGCTGGGTATAAAACACAGAATGAAATAAACACCAGAAATACTGTATGTAGTGTGAAATTGCCATTTCGGTTGAAATTTGGTGCATGTATTTTATGACTTTCAAATGGCAAAAGCATTTTAAAAAATAATTAAAAATTTTTTTTTTTATTGCATCTACGTACTTTTGCTAATGGCATTAAGACGCATGTTTGGGAACTACTTTAGATTACAGTAATAAAAACATTATTTTGGAGGAATATATGGGCAATAAAAAGACAAATAATGCCTGCCACTGCATTTATGGCTGTACTTTTTTTTTTTAAACCATACACTCAATATGTTAAGATTTAAAAACTGCCCAAGTGGAACTTTATGAAATTCGGCTGTATTTTAGCAAAAACATCATCCAGTCGTTTTTGAATCTCTCCTCATAAATTTCCTCAACTCCTTTCGCAGTTGATCTGGAAGCCGAGCACGTTCTACTCGAACGATCCTGCATACCCCATCGCTCTGTCTCAAGAGTGGGACGTACGATCCGAGCCTGATATTGGGCCAAGGAGATAATATTACAGCAGTTATGCAAAAAAAACAACAACCCAAAAAAAAAAAAAACCTGACACTCACAATAATCGTTGAGGGTTCAGTCTTTGAGAGGAGACTGGGAGCCATTTCTTCCTTGCTACATTACCATAACCTTGATTAACATTGGAAATGAAATGCTGTGTCCTGCTATATGAAACCAGCTCTGGGGCTTGTGCTTACTCCGGGTCATTTTATTTAATAAAGCTTTGAACCCCCTCGATTACTGATTAGCAAACTCCTCTTCCGTGCTGATTGCTTTTTTCGCAGAAATCGGGCGCAGACTTTAATCCTTAATGAGATGTTAGCCAGCCTTTTAACAGAACACTGTGTCAGGTTGTGAACAGAAAATTCACTTTTGAAGAGCAGTTTTTTTCCCCCTGCTCTGATTTCATTTCATTAAAAAGAAAGAAATGAATCGCTGATCCAATTTCAATGCTTGTTGCGCAAAGTTTGTCTAATAGAGGTATGAAATAATGTTGAATCGTTTCTGAACAAATGTTTCAGCTTGCATTTCCTATTCATGTGATCGCTGCATATTTAATAGCTTTTTAAAAAAAACTGCTAAATATGAAGTACAGCTATGTTTTTTTTTTTTTACTGTTTTATACAGATTATAAAAGTAATTAAGTTAATTTATTATTCTGCTAAAAATGAAGAAACGTCCTGACTTTAAAAAGTCAAGGACAAAAAGCTACTGCTGATTCATATTACATGAAACAGGGTTAAAGCCAAGTGTAGATTTGACCTCCAGAGCTCTGTAACTTAATTCTCTCAAACAGTAATCCAACAAATATAGTCTGGAGTCTCACAGAAGAGAAGCCACCGTGACTCTGTGTTACCGCCATCTTAAAGCACGCAGTGTGTCTTTTTAAAACTGGACTCTGCTGACCGATCTGCCCACTTAATCAAATTTCCAAACTAACAAATGTTGTGCTGTGTCCTGCGCTATGTCCATTTCCTTCCACCAGGACAATCGCTTAATACTACTGGGAAAAGAGGGGAAAAAAACTTTTACTGGTTTAATGGCTTACATCATTCAATTAAACGACTGAGATCAGGTCGGAGTTTTGTGACAGTCCTGGGTGGGATTTAATCAAGCGATCTTATAAAAATGTTATTTCACTCGGCGTTTCATAAAAAAAAAAAAAAAAGGGGGAGGAAAATGTTTTTTGACCTTGAGGGTAGCAGGTCATGTTCTAAACAGATGGAACACTCATTAGTGCTCAGTGGGTAATTTCAAGGGAGATAGTTTTCACACACAATGAAGAAGAAATTAAACAGTAAATCACCGCCCCCTTGACGCCATAAATTAATTACAAGTGCCGTACACCGATGGAGTTCATCTGCGCAACGTGGACAAAATGACCGCAAAATCGCTTCATGGACGAAAATTGGGGAAATAATAGCAGAACCCTGACCAGAGGATAAAATAAAACAAAAACAAATTAAGTGCACGTCTCTTTCGGAAGTTTCACTGCATTATGGGGGGAAAAAAGAGAATTACGCATGCGGTCCTTTTCCTTTCTGATTCTTAAGATCAAGAAAATCATCTTTGTATTAATCAGCACAAGTTTGAAAAAGGTATTTTACAGCCATTTTTTTCGCTATTAAAATGAAAGCACAAAATATTTGGCGTCTTACAAATTTTTTTTTCTTTCTGTTTCTCTTCCAGAAATAAAGTATTGCATAAAATGACGGAAATTACCCGCGTCTATAAAAATGTGTTTTTTTCCCTCAACTCAAATGATCATGTACAACTTTCTCTTGATATCACTGCTACTTCATCCCTGAGCTCCATTTCTTGTGTTCAGTTTACACCATTCCAGGAGAACTATGTCTCTCAGATGGTTGAGAAAATGGCGGACAAGCTGAAGTGGAACAAAATCTAACGTAACGCCACCTAGAGGATCCTAAAACCGAAATCCACAATTTCAGGTACATCTCTAATGATATAACGTACATGATTCCTTTATGTGTGTGTATATATACTGTATATACACAAACACATATATAGATAGATAGATCCGAAGAATGATCAGGACTGATGAGTCAGACATTCCTCCAATATGTCCTAAATAACAGCAAAGTTTTAAATCTATTTAATAAATCAAAAGAAAACTGCTGAGACATAGGAAATAATACAACCCACAATTCTCACCTCCTGAACACAATCCATGTTTACAGTGTTAACCTCATCTAAACCTAAAGGAAGACACCTGAATTCTTACTGATATACCTTATTCCACTGAAAGCAATATTTTTTTTTATCTACGGAAAAAAGCAAAGCAAATTTTTAAACATTAAAAAATGTGCATTGGTCGGGAAAACTGCTATTACGCTGATAGTTAAAAAATTAAAACAGAGCAGGAAAGTAAATAAAGTAAAGACTATAAAATCAGGCTAAATGTCCTTTGTGTGTAAATTGTCAGGATCAAGGCATCCAATTTTCTAAAAAAAAAAATCTAATGATATATCAGACAATAATAAAATTGTATAACTTTTTCCCAGAAACTTTTATATACAAAAGAACAGAATAACTTTGCCTTAATTTCACACTCACAGCCAAAACCTGCCGAAGTGAGTGTCGGCCCTGCTTTCGATGCTTTTGGTCTTTCACCTCGGGTGTGTGCTCGTTTCCAACTTTATTTCCTTCAAGTGTGCATTTTACCCCAAATCAGCTTTGCAGAGACTATAAATCATTTGTAATGGGCACTGTTCAGTAAAGCAGGCATAAGATTTATTTTTTTTTTAAGATTCTCTCAGGACTTGTCAAATTGTGGAAAGCACAGATCTGCCTGCTGATAAGTGAAATTAACACTAGTGGAACTGTGAAACTGCTAACTTGGACTAGACAAAACAGTACTAGATGATATTTTGTCAGAACGCTCAGTAGACGGGAGAAAGCGCACAGCTGAGATTAAAGTACAGACCGGTTGCCCATATTACATTTTGGAGATAAGACTGATAACGAATCAAAGATGCCAGGGACGTGATGCTTATTAGAGAATCTTAAGACATTCTTAAAAAGTTGGATTGACAATGATGTCCTGTCACAACTGTGGGCAAAAATTACACGTTTAAAAAATTATAAAGGTCTATTTACACTCCTTGTACGGGAAAGCAAGTTGTGCTGGGCTTTAAAACAAATGCTGAATGAAATTTCATTAATGATCCTGTAGTCTAAATCGGTGTGTCTGTACATAAATCGGACAAACTCGTAAACTTGAAGCAGAGGAGTGCACGCACAAGGGTGGCTGTTTTGCAAGTTTGGTCATTGGTTAAATTCTCTAAGACGCTTCATTTGAGTACAAAATAATAAACGAACAAGTTTTTTACTAATAGAAAAAAGACACACAGAAGGGTGAAGTCAAGCCTTGACAATCATGCAAAATATTAATAAATAAAACAAAAAAGAAAGATTATTTTAAATGTTTAAAGTGTGATGTCTTGTGTCTTACATCTTTTTCAAAACACACTGCACTGAGTCAAACTCAAAATATGTTGGATTCTATGAAGCCTTGCAGGCTGAAGACAAAGCTCAGCCTTCTGCCACACTGGAACTTGGCCCAAGACTCTGAGTATGGTGTGTGTGTGCGTGTGCGTGCGTGTGGGAGAAGGGGGTAGTTTTAAGATTTCATCTCACAACGCGAACCACATGTTGATATGAAAGTAAATGTCTACAACACAGCTTCAAGCGGAATTTATTTCAGAACACCCGCTTCAAAAAAGCAGTTTTTTATATATATATATATATATATATATAGTTATAGTTATATAGTTATAGTTATATAGTTGTAGAGGATTATTTATACATATATAAATAAAACTGAAAAGAACACGAGACAACACAAAAAAAGAGCTCTAGGTTAAGTTACTGAATGAGTTACTGAGCATTAAACAAACTAGAGCTTAAAACTCACGCCACATGACATACATAGCTTTCTATTAGGGAGAGGCCGTACTACACGTACTGTGTAAGACTTATTTCATCTCACTGCTGGGAGAACTGAACCAAAATGCAAGGAGGAACTTCACGAGAAGTAGGTCGAGATTTTCCCTCACCTGTAGATGTGCATCAGGATTAGGTTTTACACCAACAAAGCGAGAGGAGTGTAATTAATAATGGCACGATGCATGTGTTTGCAGTGGAGTTCATCTAGCTAGTGTTTCAAATCTTTTCAGTAATTCAGTTATTTATTTTATAATCTACGAGTAAAAAAAGTCACCTGAAGTATTATAGAACTGCTTCGTCATTATTTCTAACTGAGCTTCTTAAACTTTTTGCCAACAAAAACAAATTATAATAAAAATATATAAAAATATACAAAAAAAATTTGGCCTATTCATCAGAGATGTAGAAAGACTGAAATTGATTTTTTTTTTTTATTCCCCAACAGAAAACAAATGGGGAAAGTTATTTTTGTTCCAACGGCCTGCTTGTTTTTGAGAGATGTTGAGGTTAGGATTAATTCGAGTGAGCTGGTAACTAGGTTAATTATCTGGGTTTTTTTTAAATAATAAAGAAAAAACCTTGAAAAAAAAAAACACTGGGTTGTGTTTTCTATCATTGTTTGTAATTGCTAAATTAAAATTTTAAAAATTGCATGTTTTGAGATGCATCGCTTTCTAAAAAAAACATTCAGTTTTCAAATTGTACAGATGAACAAAAACTCTAGTCAAGTCCACGAGTCTACTGTACACTTCAACACTTGCTTCAAGATTTGTTGTGAATACAGATGGTAGTTTGTCTTGTGCACAAGTCGATAATATCAATGAATAAGTGAATTAAAGTGAATGTGAAAAGTGGAAGTGAATTAAAGACTTGAATTTGTTCTGTTTTTTGTTTTGAACTTTTTTTTTCTTTTTTTTTTGCACTCCTTGCAGAAAAGTGTGTCCTGCTTACCTGGGATTGGTGCTGTTCCAGTACACTGCATATCTGTCTGAAATGATCTTGCTGTCATCTGCCCAAACTGTGACCCAAAACAGCATCATCAAAAGAGTCAACTCCATCTGATAAACAATACAGTGTCGGTCCATCATGCTTAATCACAATCCAAACCTATTAGAAAAAACAATAATAATAAGAGTCTCTGTGCTTTCTCTCTCTCCCTCTCTCTGTTCAGGAGAGGATCAGATGCTGCTTAGCTTATGTGCAGGAATAAAGCTTTCAATGAGAGCAGTCATTACATTCTTCAATCTTCAATCAAATCTTGGGATAAGGAAAAAGAGTGAGAGAGAGAGGATGAAAGTGAAGCGCTGGATACAATGTTTCAGTTTCTCATCAGTTTCCATTCAAACTCACAGCGCGCGAGCTCACACCTACAGCGTGCTGCATGGCCAGAATAATCCGCTCACGTGAGGAAAGAAAGTATATATATATATATATATATATATATATAATGCAATAATAACAATAACAGTGATGATGATGTTGATGATGATGATGAAGCGATATTAAAGATATCGCGTGTGGAGTCGTGCTTCACGCGGAGTGTAAAGTCCACTGCGTTTCAGATCCATCCCAACTTGCAGGAATTCAACTTTCATTACAGTCGATAGACAGCACGCGCTGGAAAACACGTCCAACTTGCAAAAAAATAAAATAAAAATAAAAATAAATTTAAAAAAATATATGACACTCTAGTAGTGATTTATCCTCCTCCTCCTTCTGCACCTCTTCCACATGTTCGGTAAGAAAGAAAGAAAGAAAACGCGTATCCGTTCAGCTGGAGAGTGAAAGAAACAGCGGCGCGTGCACAGGACCTTCCCGGCGCTGCTTAACGCGTCACATGAGAAAGTTACCCTCTCTCTTTCTCTTTCTCTCTCTCTCTCTCTCTCACACACACTCACACTCTCTCACTCTCTATCCGGGTGCGCGTTCGAGCTCGAGCTCAAACCGACCGCATCACTCGACAAGTTGCCCCTCCGGTTACCCCCGGTCACAGAGATGGCCGGCAGCCCCACGGTGGAACCGACAACATTTTAACAGCGGCTATACAAACCCCGTCTCTCTCTCTTTCTCTCTCTCTCGCGCGCGCACTCGGTCTCGCGCTGAGTGACTGAGCGGCTCTCCATTCATGCGCGCGCCGTGTGCTGCACGCCGGAGGGGCGGGGCTACAAGCTCCAAGTTTTCATAGTCACTCAAACAGATAGATAGATAGATAGATAAGTGACTGAATTTCAGAACACAAACGTTCCAAAATATGTTTTATTTTTAAGTATTGTCATTGTTTTATTGTACGCACAAGTTATTTATTTTGTTTGCACAAGATAACATCTACAGTGGTACGTCGGCAATACGAATTTAATCCGTGCTGGGAGCGAGGACTTACAGCGAATTTTGCGCATTTCGTAATTAACGCATTTTCCCATAGGAAGCAATGTGAATACAGATAAATCGTCCCAAAAAAATACTACCAATATTACCAATTTCCAACACTATAATCATAAAAACGAAATTATAATCTATAATCATAAAAACGGCTGCTTTAAAAAACGAAACTAAAAGTGGCTCCGTTTTCCTTTTGCTACCAGTCCTGATAACATCCCGGGACCCATGGTGCTTCACAGTCTTCACAAAAAAAAAGACCCACAACAAAATGTAAACTCACTTCGCTTGGCTTTCACGCATGCGCGAACATGACGACAAGTTTTGGACAGCTCTCAGATGTACAGTATGGGCAACTTATGCGCTTGCACAACATGGGCACAAGGCGCCAGCACTCTGTTCGACTCGGTTCAGTCGCTCGTATGCCGAAAATGCTTTGTGCACCGAGGCAAATTTCTAGAAAAATGGACAGAATGAAACTTTTGCAGTATTTAGATATCTGCCTGAAGTTAAACCTGCACCATAAATGAAATCAAAATGTTTAATAAAGGCAATGTTTAGGATAGTTATGTGAAAAAACAGCACTGAAGTGGTATAAGTGAATTTTGATGTGCTGGAGTCATTTTAGGACAAAACCTGACCATTTAATCTACTTCTTCGATTTCTCATCTTTGATTTGCTTTCCAATTACCGAACAATGCGTGTATTTGGCTGATGACAAAAAAAGAACAATTTAGTGTTAATAAAGTGTAAGATACTCAAACTTACAAAATTTAATTTCTTTAAATTAATAAGTTAGGCAGAGAGTTCAGCTGTAAGTAAAACAGGCAGACATGTATGTGGGCTTTAACCTGAAATAATATAATCACTGATTACATTAAAGCTGATCAGCTTATTTTTAGTTTTAATGACAGGTGCTTATGCTAATTATATGGACAAAAGTATTTGGCCAAACCTGTTAATTATTGCATTCAGCTATTTCAATCAGGCCCCTTATCCCCAGTGAAGAGCAATCTTAATGCTTCAGCATACCAAGACATCTTGGACAATGCTATGCTTCCAACTTTGTGACAACAGTTCGGAGAAGGTCCTTTTCTAGTCCAACATGAGGACTATAAAGACATGGTTTGATGAGTTCAGTGTGGGAGAATGCAACTGGCTTGAACACAGAACCCTGACCTCAACCCTACTGAGCACCTTTGGGATGAACCCGATCGGAGATTGTGTGCCAGGCACTCTCGTCCAACATCAGTGCCTGACCTCATAAATGCTCTACAGAATGAATGGGCAAAAATTCCCACAGAAATACTCCAAAATCTTGTGTATGGCGTTCCAAGAAGAGTGGAATCATCTCCATATTGAGGTATACAGTATGTATCTTGTCATCATTTGGTTTGAAAATTATTCAAACTCTGAACATCCAGTGGAGCACCATTATTATTCTAAAATAAATTGCTTAATGGAGACCATCCACTGAAGGTCACCAGAAGTCAATGTCCAGGTCCTATATGGAAGCTCAAGGAAGCAATCAAGGGGTCAAACGGAACTCTAAAAGAACCAAAGAGCTCCAAAGCTCATATAGCAGAAACAGTTACACAGGACAACTATAACCCTCCAGAAAGCTGAGTGGAGTGAAGAGTGGTGAGAAGAAGAAAAGAAATCATATGAAATCACATTTATAGTCTCAGTAAACATGTGGGGAAATATTCCCTTGTCTAATGAGAACAAAGTAAAACGTTTTGGCAGTTTAATGTTACAGCTTTGATAGAAACCAATGCTGATCACAACCTAGAAAAGTCCATGTTGTAATACTAAGAAATGAAGAAAAGTTTATACTCAAGACCCTGTTTATGGATATTATATAATACGAGGAGCGTTCAAGTCAAACTGGGACTTTTGATTGTGCAGAATAACAGAACACAGTTATGAGAGTAAAAACTCCCTTTATTTCACTAGAGCTTGGATACCATCAAGGTAGAAAGTCTTTTCAGTATGTTGCAGTCATTATCGGACTAGGAACTCCTTTAATGGCCCAAACATGTGGAAATGGCTTGGAGCGAGGTCAGGACTGTGCGGGGATGCGTTGAAAGCCAAGATCATCATACACAGAGGTACACCCATCTTTAAAAGGTTCACCCAATTAAAAATTTTTACTGTGGCTAAGTGTCTCATCACCAAACTGTACTTCAGTAAATGTCCATTAGTCTTATGTCTTCATTGACGAGAAATCTCACACAAGTCCCGGTTTGACTTGAACACCTGTTGTACTGTATATGTTTTTGTCCAACAAAAATGTAAAAGAAAAAAATACCCAGTGTTACGTCCTGAATATATAATTTGACTAACAATATTTGCTGATGCTCTTTCCTGTTTTTAAGAATGGAAAATGTAATGTTCTGTGTAAATTTTCTATACAAATTCTTTTTTTTTTTTTTTTATCTTACCTATAGCTACATGTGCGGAGAGAACTGCCTGGTTCATGGTCAGAGCCCAGATGTGGAGGTTGTGTACTGCTTTCACACCCTTAATGGAGAGCAACCTCTGTCTCACCTCCCTATAGTCCACACCTGCCGGTGTCCCTGCACGAGATATACATCAAACATCTAAATCTCTGATTTATTACAAACACAGGTATAATCTTGTTATAGTCACATACATGATCATCATCATTTCTCATAATTAGATCACATGAGAGTCATATAACACACTGAAAACTCCTAACATGAACCATGAAAGTCCAATACATCTTATCCTGAACATCAAACTTAATTCAGTTTTTAGGATTTAATATAAAGCTCTGATAACCTCCAGAGGCAGGGTCATGGACATACCTTCCATTAAGACCAGCAGAATGTCCCTCATGATGGTGATTGTGGTGCCCAGGACAAACAGAGAGAACAGGAAGGTGCAGATAGGATCTGCAATCTTGTACTCCGGCTGCAAGATATAAGGTTATCGGAAGCACATTCCATTAGAAGCAGATGCCCTGTAAATAGGCCTGTAGTGTGTTACTTTAAAGTTCAAGGCTGCACAGGAAGTAATTTAAGCTTTAGAATACTTATGAATAACCTCTTACCCTAAAAAAGATGATTAGTGCGCTAACAAGGACACTGGCGCTCTGCAGAAGGTCTCCGATCACATGCACAAAGGCAGCTCTAACACTGGCATTTTCCTGGGTCCTCTTAACGTGACCTTGATTTTCTAGACTGTAGTAGTCAGCACTAGAATGGCTGTGGCCGTGACCATGAGAGCTAAGTCCTCCATGGCTGTGACCATGCCCTGACTGGTACAAAGTGAATGCCATTCTACATGTGATACAGGAAGAAATGATCATTATGGTTCATTCATTCAACATAAAGGAAAAGAACCAGGTTAAGTTTAAGAGCACAAAAAGGCCAGATTACGTACATGATGTTGGCTATGACAGCACATCCAGAGGTGATGAGCATCACAGTGCCCTCAATTTCAAAGTCATCGCTGATGAGACGTTCCACTGCTAGATACACCAACACTCCAGTCACCAACCAAATTGTAAAGACCGACAGTAGAGCACCGAGGATTTCTGAGAAGACACAAAATATTCACGTGTTAAACAGAGCCATGATAAGAAGGAGGAAGAGGATTATGATTACGTACTTACCTGCACGATGCCATCCATAGTTTAGTGTGTGTGTAGCAGGCCTGGATGATAACCACAAAGAGCACAGGCTAATAATGAAACTAGTGAAATCCACAAGTAAGTGGGCAGCATCCGTCATCACTGCCAGGCTGCCAGCGAAATAACCACCTGTAAACACAACCACCAAACAAAATATCATAACTGGGAATGAGTTACAACATGCTATCAGAATTGTCTTCATATCCCTAAAAGCCTAAAATCCCAATAGGCATACCCAAGATTTCTCCCACCATGAAGACCAAACAGATAGACGAGACGATGTAGAGACGTTTCCTGGCCACTTTTTTCTCCTGTTCCCTGTCCTCAAGAGCATGGCTGCTGTCATGACAGTGCTTACTGTCCTTTTCGCCTTTGGACATACTAGAAATAGAAAAGGAAGAAACAAGAAATGACAAACATACACTCACCTAAAGGATTATTAGGAACACCATACTAATACGGTGTTTGACCCCCTTTCGCCTTCAGAACTGCCTT
>JAQMYJ010000007.1:6532462-6548928 GCA_030014305.1 Clarias laeviceps | reverse complement strand
ATTTCGCTCACAAATAGCCAGAATTTTAATGTAGTCTTAAGGAATAGGATTCCTAAAGGAATTTTTGGCTTTCAATTTGGTAAGTTTTATCTCTCATATTCAGTTCAGTCCCTGTACCCGACCAGTTTCAGAGGAATGTTTTTTTGTTTGTTAAGCCACACAGTGACCAATGAATTATTCAATTATAAAAAACACCTAACTTAAGTGAATCAGTGAGAAACAGGTGCAGATGATGACAGATGATCAGGCTGGTGATCAGTATACTGGTGATGCTGAATGCTGAGTGGTTGGAACAGACGAGAGGGGAAATGAGGTCGCTGCTAAGGTTGTTACATAAACAAAAAAAATGTATTGTACCTTTAGGTACTTCGCACCTTATTACAATGAAACACTTGTTCCAATTAATTAATCTACATTTTTAAATTTCATTTATTATGAGGAAATATAGTGCTATATGTGGAGCAACTCTGTACACAGTGTATGCTGTATAAACTATATAGTTTTGGTTCATCAGCTGCCTATTCATTACTATTCTTTCCTGAAATGAGTAGAACCTGATTTGCTCCTCTACTATTGTAGCCTCAAGGTTAGCCTGGTCATTCTGCTGTGATCTGTCTCATTGTCAAAATGCTTCCATCTGCAGAACTGCTGCAGTTGATGTTTTTTTTTTTGCCACCACTGTGTATATATATATATATATATATATATATATGTACAAATGGTGTTATGAAATGCATAAGTGCAATAAGTGCATAAGTGCATATATATTTACAATAATTAACAGTGTGGTAAATAAGGGGTATGGGTCCATATGTACAGGAGTGGCGTGAGAGTAAATCTCACACAGAAGGTGCAATAAGTAATAATGATATGGTATATATTAATATTACAGCAACAGGAAAAAAATTAACACTAAACACACACACACATAAATAAAGAAAGTACTTAAGAGCGACTACATGTGACTGTGACTGTTTTCCAGTGTCCTCCCACCCAACATGCCAGTAGGAGGATTGGCTACATTACCTCTTGGTGTGAAAGTGTGTGTGAATGTGTGTGCGAATGGCATCCTGCGATGCACTGGGGTGTATTTCCATCTCTCCACAGGCTTTTCAGAGACTTCATGACATTCATAACACACTTGCATTTTATAATGCGCACAAAATTTATATGGCCCGACCAAAAAAAAACAAAAAAGCTGAAAATAGAAAACTAGATATATAGATTGATTGACTAGTAATACAGGGATTATTATTATATATAATAGTTGTATTAAAAATCATTTATATATTTTAAATAACTGTATATATATATATATACAGTATATATGAATATGATAAATAATTGGATAAATATAAATTACGAATAAAAATATATATGGTATTACAAAATAAATGTCTGTATGTGTGTGTTTTGTACAAAGCCTGCAACAAGTTGCATTAATGTCACATATTGTGTATCTGCATGTGACATCCACAGGGGCGGATTTTTAAAAAATCCTGTCAGTAGGGGTCTAGGGTCTTGTTCGTGTATGTGTGTGTGTGTGTGTGTGTGTGTGTGTGTGTGTGCTTGGCTAATCATATAACTCAGCCGTTTGACTGAAGAAGGCAGCACATAGATAAATAACTACATAAAACTTGCCTTGACTCTGACAGTCATGTGCAATCAATGAGACTGCTGTGCACAGCTCTCTGAGATTCATCTCTCCATTACAGCAGTGTCAAAGGGCAGACGTCTGATTCACAGGTCGTATTTCTCCCTCCACCCCCACTCTTCCTGAAGGCTTTATGAAGCCAATTATACCATTTCTGGGGTTACACGAATGAGCAGAGGGCAATGGCTTTGTAAACGTCTGTCCGAACCCTGGTGCCCTGTGGCGACGGTCAAGACCTCATCTAGGACAACAAGCACCTGCGCTACAGAATCACCTGTTGAATAGGATGAGCCGGATCAGACCTCATGCCGAGGTCATGTGCGGCTATATTTCGGTTCAGCATGGCTTCGGGCCTCGTATAATAGATGGGCAGGGGGCGGTGTGTAACTAATGCATTAACCCAATGTTAACGTTTTCTTGTTTATGTCCGCAGGAGCAATAGATCAGTCACCGTTCGAATGCATCCACTGAAAGTAATTATTAAAAGCCCTGAAGTGCCATGCTAGTGTTCCTGTAAATGGCCTGTGCGTGGGCTAATTTCGCTAACACCCCCCATCCCCCCATCCCCTTTATCCGTCTAGAGCGATCATTTGACAAGCCGGGCAATGTTGGAAAAATATATCTGTCATCGGAACAGGTCACTTTGTGAAAAGCAGTCAGTTGGAAATGTATATAGGCCTGAGGAGAGATGTCAGGAATAGGGAGAGAAGGGGTCACATCTGTTTTTTCTTTACAGACCAATCTGTAGCACACGCCAGCAACCATGCAGTGTGTCAAACAATCCTGGAGGGAGCGAGCATACCTTTTTAATAAGCTTCAAACAGACTTGTGGTTGAGTCGGGCCAAAGCAGAGGTTTCGCTCATGCATTGTATTTGTCAATAAATGACACGTACACAGGAAATGGATCTGGGTTAATGTGGCATAAGAAACGAGGTTTAATCAAGGTGAATAATTGCGCTGACCGGTATAGTCACACATGCTTGCTTTTGAAGCTTTGAAGAAACTTTGGCGCAGTATTGGATTCAACACACCTGCATTTTATAACTCAGAACATTTTAATAACCGCTTTTATGCGATTCTTCTCTATAAACTGACTTTTTGCGATTATTTCAAATTACTTTCATATAAATTTGTGCTCCCTCTGCTATAAAGGCAGCTATAAGCGAACACCGTACCAGCCTCTTGCTCCCTGTAATACCCCGTGTCACAGACACAAACCATAGCTCTGTCTTAAAATGGCTACATTAGTCTCAGCAGTCCCTCTCTACTAAGTGTGTGAATGTTATGAAGTCTCTTATGAAGCAGGGATATAAATTTTAAATGCCTCTTGGCAAGTGGAAAGTCTGTAGTTAGTGGCTTTATGACATGGTCCTTTAACTTGTAATAACAGCTATCATCTAACTGGAGCCCTGTAAAGGTGTAAAAAGCACAATAAGCCTTTTGAATGACGTTGCGGAGTAGAAAATTTAATTGAAAAAAATTATAATGAAATAAAGACACACAAAAGAAACATACTGTAAGCTTAGATTGTTAGCTTTATAAGGCAGAACTATGAATTCTTGTGTGTGCATGCTCAAATAAATCAGGATACGCATCAGGATAAATAATTTATTCTTTTTAATTTTGGGTGTTTATTGTCAAAACCTATATAAAACCTAATAATTCATAAATCATCTGTTAATAACATGTTGAAGGCATTTACATCACCTTACAAATAATACTCACAGTAATACTACAACTCAAGAGCTAAACTCTTTTAATGCTGTTTCATAGATGTGTGTATGCTTGTCTGAGTGTATCTTCTTAGTTAGTCCTACTGGCTCATGCTTTGATGATCTTGTTATGTGCGCCCCCTGTTGAGCGCAGGTGGTACTGCAAGCCAACCTCATCCCTTAGGTGAGTGAGTGAGAGCTTTCAGTGTGTGTTTAAACAATGGAACCAATATTTATTGGTGTGGCACAACTTCACTTTGCAGTCACACATCCATATCCTCTGTGTCCTATTCGAAAGTGCATTCATATTTATAGGCGAGGACGGTAATTGAATATCCCATGTATAATTCATGGATCCACTAAAGAGAAACAAGGACAACAGAGGTGCACGGGCTTCCAAGAGATCCCAAATTTACCTATTTTCAAGTATTTCATTTACTCATCTATGTATTTTCATATACTTTTAAACAATCCACATCTTTGTAGTCTATGCAACTTCCCAGTAGTTCTCTATTATTAAGTATTGTACCTGTTTTGGTGCTGTAATATATTAAAGACTTATTAATATTAATATAATTTACTTTGAATAGCTGACATTTTAAATGCAACTTGCCACGCCCTATCCAGTGTTGAACTGTGGCATCGTGTCCTCCAGGCATGCCTGTTCAAACCCCAATGAGATCCCGAATCTGACAGTAGAATAGTGAATATAATATATATAATAGTCGCAATGTGTTTGGAGACACACTGCGCCAAAGATTGAGCTATGCTAATTACCTTTTTTAATTTTATTATGTACTACAGCTTTTAATATATTTATATTCCCTACATAATAGAGTAGATTACATTTCTAGCTGTCATATTCAAATCAACTCCAAGGTTATTGGCACCTTCATGAAAATGCACAAAAACATTAATATAATATAGATAATACATAATAATTAAAATTTTCCTCAAACTGAAAATGTAATTGTTTGGAGAAAATGTTAACTATTCCGTCAATAAAAAGTCTTTCTGTAAAAGTATTGTTTCATTTTAGAATAGTCGTCCAACAACGTACTGCCAAAAACATATATGATGCAACTGAAAACTACTATAAATAAAACTTAAAGGATTTGCTTCTTTTGGGGAAAAATGTTTCTTGATATGCCTCTTTTTTGTCATCCATGATTATTTTACTGCTGTAAAAATACATAATATAGGACACACACATGGGAAAAATAATTTTGCTATCCATCAACATGGGTTAAACCACAGAGTGATCTGCTAAAAAAAAAAAAGGGGGGGGGGGGCGAGGGGGAATTACATTGGCTCAAATTGGTTCGATTTGATTGAAATTACCAGCAAGCACTATTAGTGGCATAGTACATAATTTTGGAAAACATGGACCCCTTTAAATTTGCCAGGGCAGTGATGCGTACAAAAAGATATAAGATACTAGCCTGACAGAAACTGCTATGAGAGGTAACGAGGCGAGCCCAGCAATCACAGTTTCAGAATTGCAATATTTGTTAAATCTTGAGATTTTCACCATTTTATATTAGAGGTAGGATGCCATCTCTATTAGTTCCAAAGTTCCACCAAAAAAAATAAAAAAAAGCCATGGAACCATGTGATCTGGTCAGATTAGACTAAATGTGTCTAAATGACTAAATTTTTGGCTGCACGCACACCATCAAAAAGGGGTGTGTAGACAAATAAAGACATCTTGTACCCAAGGAAAACACACTGATGGCTCTTAGATGTTTTGGGGCCGTTTTGTTGCCAGTGCTATGGTTATGGCATAATGAACTCCATTCAAAACCAGAACATTTTAGCTGTTTGAAACTGGGCTATGGTTGGGTTTTCTATTAAGGTAATGCCCCAAACCTCACCTCAATATCAAGGTTTTACCATGGCCAACTCGGTCTCATAAATCTATGGCTTCAACTCAAGAAGAACACCAAGAAACTTGCAAAGAGTTGAAAGATCCTCCACAATACTGTATTTTTTTTATCCGCTTTATTATGGAAATTGATGTTACTGAAAGAAAAATGGATTTTGTTCTAAAAAATCTGGTTGACAGTAAAAGCAGTAAAAGTTTAAGCCCAAAAATATCGCTCATTGCATTGTGGTTCTTTTTATAGATTAATTGTAGCTCAGTTTCATTAACTGTGCCAATAATTTTGGACTTAACTTGAATGTCGTAGCTTCCTCATTCATAGCACAGTATTCCTCATTCATAGTCAGAGTATCTCCATCTTTCTCACAGATGACCAGGGTTCGATTCCCAGACAGGGATCCCCAGCCAAAAGGGGCGCACAAATCAGTGCACTCTCAGCACTGGTCCCAAGCCCAGATAAAATGGGGAGGGATGTATCAGGAAGGGCATAGAGCGGAAGATCCTGTGCCAAATCAAATATCTGGATAGGATGATCTGCTATGGAGACACCTAACAGAAGGAGAAGAAGAAACAGAACAACCATCATGGTTACATTTCTCATGTGTCTGTAATGTGAGAGCATTACCGTCTGCCTGTTAGAAATGTTGACCTTGGAAAAAACCTTCCAAAAATGTGAAATAAATCACCTTACAAGAAACATTATAATATCAAAAATTACACATTGGTTTTTGCAAGTCATTTCAGAATTATATGAACTTTTCATTTCTTTAATAGTTTTCTAGAAAATAACTTTACTAGCAAATACTGTGCTAGTCAGAATACAATCTACTAATTATTGTATATTTACCTAATTAATAAAACAATCATGAAAAGTTGGGTGAAATGCAACTTAAAAAAAATTATGCAGGGTTTTTTTTTTTTTTTATGCAAAAAATTATGCTTCCACTGGTCCATTGCATTCAATAGCACCATTCTACTGCTACATTAAACCAAACAATAGCAAAATTAATGCATTTAACGTATCCTTGTAAAACTTATGTACTGTAAATGCATGTGAAATCTGCAGGATTCAACATGATTTTAATGATCAATCTTGAATCAGATCACATTGAAACAAATCCTGATATGTCTACGGCTGTTCTGTTCCTACTGAGGCAATGTTCAGAATTTTGTTTAAACCATATTATTTCTTCTGGTTTTGCTAGCGTTAGCGTTAGCTCAATCAGCTTCTGTTAAAAATGAGACGATGCATCTCAGTCATCCATCTGGAAGTTGAGTCGTGTCAACTGGACTTGTTCATTGTTACGTAGACTAATACTGACAATTCAAGCCCTGTAATTAATAGCTAATAAACTGTCAACAGAATCCCAAATAGCAAGAAATAGTAAGTTAGTGCACTATGTAGGGTGTAGAATCCCTTGGTTCACACTGCAAGTAGTGCCCTTGATCAGGGATTCGAGAGGGATTTAGGATTCAGCCTTGTGTTAGAAGTTAGAAGTAGTTAGCAATGTAGATCATGTTAGACGTGAATAAAACAACACGGGCGGTTCAGAGGCAATTCTAAATACGGAACAACTTAAAAGCAATTACTATGGAGACAAAGTGGCTTTTTTTTTTTTTAAGATCAAGAAATGTTATTAGATGTGTTTTCTTTCTGAAAGTGCTTGCGTGTCATCATCCGGGAAGTAACGTCCTTTTGACGTACAAAAGTGGGTGGGTGGGACTATCGCGGACAGACATTGTGACGTCAGGTACAAAAGGTTTATAGGACAGTGAATGTTCTGTTTGACAAGCATTAGCAGTTATTTTCTGCCTAGAGCAATGATTAAGTAGTGGTGATGATGGTAAATGGCGTATATCTTTTAAAAACAAAACTAGATGTTTAACTAGACGCACTGGAATTCTTTAACAGTCCATAGTAAGTTCATGTACGAGTCAAGCTCCAGGTATGAGGCAGGCACCATTATGAACTGGCCAGTGCAATTACCATCTGATTACACTGATTACATTAACCATCAGGATAAAGTCAGAGGCTGGATAAGCCATTAGATTGGACCATTAGACAGCATGAGTTACAAACATGTGCTCAGTCTACATTCCAGGCAGTGAAGTTGAGTATGTTACACCAGCGTAGAGGAAAAAGTCACAAAACAGACTGAAATGAAACAGTGACAAAACACATTTAGACGACTCTGTGGCTACTCTAGCAAAGTAGAAAGTCCTGTTGATCTTTATACTGAGCACTCAGTGGAGCATACAGAGCAAGAGGCTGTTGATAAACAGTAAATAATTCATTTGAATCTGTCTCTTCATATTCAGGTAAATTTCATTTGACAAAGTCAATAAAAGAGTCAGCAGCTTGGTTTATGGTTGCTGTATGTATTAGTCAACTTATATTGAATAGCTAACCGTAGCACAGAGACGCGTGGCGTGAATACATCGTTTTTGGTTCCTAATGTCAATTTCTTTAAAAAAAAATAATAATAATTACTACATCTCTGCAAAAGGAGAAGAATTGCTGAGGTGGTTCTTGGAATCCTGGCTATGCTGCACCACCTAGAATATTAGAGGCTGCCTGGAATACGTAGAGGCTGATAGTATAATTTTCACTCCCTCCCTCCATATCATCACAGGGTTTAAATTTTTGTTTGTTTGTTTTTATAACCTAATAATGATAGAGCAATATTTTCCTGAGGTATGCAATCTCAGCTCCCACTGATCACGAAATGTCTAATTTGTTAATTATTTATTACATGAAAGTTCTGCATCAGTGAAAAAGCAGGAAAAGTCAATGTATTAAAATCATGTACAACAATATATATATTTTGGCAAATCTAATTGTTGTACATTTCTAGTTTTCCTCACTAGATGCAGGAAGCAAAAAAGCAAAACTCTGACAAAATGGGACACGAATAGTAGGACTAGACACGATTGTCTACCATACATCTGTCCAGTGATTTCTTGCAAAACATTTGAGTACAAAAAAGAAAAAAATATGGCAAATTAAAGGTGTTCTTGCTCGTGCTTGAGGAGACCGAAAAAAAGTCCCCATTTATGAATTACAGCCTAGCGGACTTGGCTCTGATGTATGAAATGGACGGGGAAGGCTTTTACCGAGGAAAATAGGGCCCATTAATGTAAATGGAAGCCTATCAGGGCCTGTAACACAAACCCGAAGCAGAACTCAGTGTTTCCACTGCCTGCTGTGAGAGCAATTATGGTGGGATACACAAATGTACCGTAATGGATAAAACTAATCGGTGCCCTCAGATTCTCAGGGAGTAATCCATTTGTAGAGGGAGGTGTCCACTCTGAGAACACCGCAAAAAGCGGACCACGCACACTGACTGACTCATGCCTATATAATCACATTATCAAAACTTTATAAGGTTAACCTTTGTGCTTGTTTCTCTGGAAGTGGCATATGTAATATTCATATACCTAGACATTAAATATTTATGTTAAAAATGCATGTTATGATAGGTACTTGATATCCATGCAATGCAATTGGTTCTCAGCTGTATGTTGTTTAGCTCCTGTTGTGATTTCCTCAGATCACAGGAAAGCAGCAAGTGTATATTTTACTAAATTAGATTCTTGCAGCCGGCACAGTGGCACAGCGGTTATCACTGTGGCCTCGCACAGCCACGGTCGAGGGTTCGACTCCTGCCTTAGGGTGTGCATGTTCTCCCCGTACTTGGTGGGTTTCCTCCAGGTACTCCGGTTTCCTCCCACAGTCCAAAGACATGCAGATTAGGGTAACTGGTGTTCCCAAATTGCCTGTAAGTGTTTGTGTGTCTTGGCATCTCTTCCAGGGTGTACCCGACCTCATCATAAGCAGTGGTGATTTGCAGCAGAAAGATTATTATTTTTTGCCTGTGCATAGATCTGGTCTGAATAGTGTGGCGGCTGACCTCAATATTTCCATATGATATAATTAAAACCTGCCCTTGTTCAAATGTCCAAGTTCATGTGCAATGGGTTTAATTAAAATGAAGCATCTACAATCCTTTTGCATACAATTTTATCACAGTGGAGAACACTTATATTATAAGGTTACCATAACATTAATAAAACAAAGATTTTTTTTTTATATTAATTATAAAAAAAACATTAATATAAGACCATTATTTTTTGGATGTTTTTGCCTTATGATCTACACTCAGATTTCAGAAGTGACATTCAGGGGTGTGTTCTGATACATTCATACCAGTTTAAACACACACACACACACACACACACACACACACTACAACACTCATGATTTACACGAATTATGTTGGTAACAAAGAGAAATATATATATATTTTTGATGTGTGTATATTTTACATATAAGCCACATATGGTGAGTCTTTCATTAGTTTGTAGTGTTAAAGTCAATTATGTTCATGGCCAAAACACAGTATTGGTGCTGATTTATTTATTTTTTTACTTTTTTATGTAATACATATAATACTGAAAATGTGTGGCAAAGAAGCTACTTCTGAAATTTTGGCGCATGGAAGTGACTAGTCTTATTCCTTCAAAAATTTCAAGTTTCAGCCGTTTTGGAGAGATGATTTTCTTTGTGCCCCCAAAATGGCCATTTTTCATCATTATTCTGTCTTGAATATCTTAACAATTTAGCATTTAAGAATTACACACTTTTTTAGGTTTATGTCTTTTCATGTGAAATATAAATTGGCCAAGATTAATCTGAATGACAGTTAAGATCATTGAAAATGTTATGGACATAAAAAGGCATGAAATGCACTCACTCACTCATCACTGAACACCGTCTATACCACTTTACCCTGTATTCAGGGCCGTGGGGACCTGGAGCCTATCTCAGGAGGCTTAGGGCATGAGGCAAGGTAAACCCTGGACAGGGTGCCAATCCATCGCACGGCACACACACATAAATACTCACACACTACGGGCTATTTTGGGAACGCCAATTAGCCTAACCTGCATATCTTTGGACTGAAACCATAGTACCTGGAGGAAACCCACCAAGCACAGTCAGAACATACAAACTCCACAAACAGAGAGATGGGAATCGAGCCTGGCCGGGAATCGAACCCAAACCCTGGAGGTGCAAGGCGACAGTCCTAACCACTACACCACCATGCCGACAGGCATGAAATTGTATTTAGCAAATGTGTTTATTTTTATCTGATAAAAATATGTGTATGCATATTTACAAAAAAACTAAGCATGAATCAAGAGATAAGAAGCATTAAGTATTATGAAAAATTATGTTATATGATCTTATCAGAAAATTCACTTTTTCACCTAAGTGAGACACCTTTTAGCACCAATACCGATACCCATCCCAAAACAAAAATCCGCATTCATGTGCAATCTCCTTTTTGCTCCTTTTTCTTTTTTAAAGAAGCCTTGTCACTAGATTTTGGAACATTGCTGCTGGGAATTTGTAGTCGAAATCCTGTTCGACTACAAGTTGTTGGGTACTCTTGTCTGGTGTGCAGTGAGAGTTCCAATTTAGCCCAAAGGTGTTCAGTGGAGTTGAGGTCAGGGCTCTGTGCAGGACACTCGAGTTCTTCAATGCCAACTTTAATGGAGTTCCCTTGGTGCACAGGGATATCGTCAAGATGGGACATGTTTTGCCTTGTTAGTTTCAGCGGAGGCAATTTGTAGTGCTACAGGATACAAACAGGTTCTAGAAAATTTTCAACTGGCAACAGGTTGGGGAAGATCCCAAAGATGGGTGTTACGGTCAGTACTTTTGGTCATATAGTGTACCTTAAAATTAGATCTTGAAATGCATAATTTACATACTGTATCTAACTAAAAAATACACACTAAAGTTACAAAAAAAAAAGTTCCATTGATGTTATTACTGCAGAAAGTAAAAAAAGTCAAATTTGGTCGGCACAGCGGTGTAGTGGTTTAATGTAATTATCAATATGAACCTTTAATGAAGCTCTTAAAATTTACCTTCATAATTGTATGTACTGGCCCCTGCTTCCACATATGTGCATGATAGAATAATTGCATGATTAATGCAGGTGTACTGCTGTGGTCGCTCAGTTAAAGTACGTGTTTCAACAGTGTAGGTGAATTCATCAGATCTTAGCGCTTGCCAGTTTCCTCCCTATTAACAATTATGCACACAAAAACTGCTTGCGTAATAGTTTCAACATGCACACCGTGAATAAGCGTGGAAGTTAAAAGGCGGGTTCTTTAAGTAATTAGTGCCTCATTCAGTGAGTTACAGTAAAGCTAACACTGAGTCATGTTCTCACTTGAGCACAGGCCTACTAGAGCTCAAGCTTTCTAAGGCAGAGGAGGGGGGGGGGGTAGGGTTTGTATTATTAAATGTTGTGATAAGCAGGCCAAAGTAGTTGAAAAAAAAAAAAGCCAGACGGATGAAATGTACTGGTTGATTTGAAAGGAAGATGATAAAGGATAAGAGTGTGTGTAAGAGAGAGAGAGAGAGAATAATAATAAAAAAATCCCATGTTATTAATATACTGTGGAACCAGTTGAGTTCTGGACTCCAGGTGCACGACTTTCACTCCTTTATAGACTCCTCACTTCACAGAAACCAGAATGGTTGCATTAGTTCAGCACAAACCCTTCCTCCCATCCATCACCCCCCATCCCCCTCCCTTTCCCTCCCTCTCAAGATCCATCATCTCGAGAAACTCTTTTCAGTGGCCAATAAATAGTTTTACACTTGGAAGTTGTAAACCTCATCTTGAGTGGTTTCTGGCAGCTACATGTTGAGAGATTGACTTTCAAAGCTCGGATTACCCCTCGACTCTCGCCACATCGTTTATCGGAATTTCGAGCTACAATCTACAAGCTGACATGGTAATTCAAGATGCATATCATCTTTTAATATGACACAGTGAGAAGCCATGGGTTTCTGTCATATTGTTTTTTATGATTTCCGGAACTGGAGACATGACAAATTACAACTTGGAGACAACAGAGAGATAAAAAAAATTATATATATAAAAAATAATAATAAATAAATAAATAAATCTTCTGTAAACACGAATAAAAATTAAGTTGGAAGCCGCCCAGCTTTCGTTTCTGATCTAATCTGAACATAATTAGCTATGAAGAAAAGTTTAAATCTAATGTAGGATCAGGAGGTTTAGGAGTGTGCAAAGCCAGCAAGTGTGGAACAATAAGGCAATGTTGCATGAGAAAGCCGTGTGATGCAATGATGTTACACACTTAATAAGCACTCTAGTTAATTATGCAAATAGGGTAGAAGAGCGCTGCTGGGATAATGACTGGGTAATATTTAGTAGCGCCATTTAATAGACATAGAGCCAAGTGATAGGGAGACCCAGCCAATTAGCTGAGCATCACTCTATGCTTTTTCCTCATGTCTCCCTCTGTGAGCCGCTCGCTCAGCCTCAAATTCAAATAATCACCATTCTGGTAATTGTACATTTCCAGAACGCGCTATTATCTAGGAGAAGAATGTGGCTTGTTATGTCCTTTGCTGTCAGACTGGTTGCAAATAAAAGATAACCCTGACCAGCAAGTGCAAAGTAAAAGATCTTTTCATAACTTTAAATAATTCATCCCAGTAAAAGAACCGATTGAACAAATCTTTAATCACAGGCAAATCGGGGAGGGAAAGGCATTAAAGTAATGTGTCTTTTCATTAAGTAATATCACACAAAAGAAAGTGCTGTTGTACTGAATCCCAGTGTGATGCGGCTGCAGGGAGGATATATGAAGGCATCAAAGCCGTGCTGATATTCAGTACAACAGCATGACCTCAAGTGTGATATTGGTACAACAGTTCCACAAATACAGTACCATTCATTATTAACAGATTATGATTTGTTTGTTTGTTTAAGCGGTTATTTTGCTCCTCCACCACATGTCCTTGTGACTGGGGGAACCAGCGTTAAACAGCTAACAAATAATAAGTGACCGACAGTTAGTGGAATCAACAGGGGTGAAAATACTTGCTGGTACTATGATACAAAAGGTGAGGAGAGTAAACCATAGAGGTGCTGGACAGTCTTGTAAGTTTCTCTTTATGTCTCAACTTATTCCACTTTAGAATATCAGCTAACTTCCGGGTTCCCGGGTTGAATTCCCAATAGTGTTAAATGGAAAGTTAGTGTGCTAGGATGTACAATCAATTGTTCTGCAAACCAAATAGTGCCCTTGATCAGGGGTTAGAGAGGGATTTAGGATTCAGCCGTGTTTTAGAAGCTACTGTAGCTTTGCGACAAAGTGATGTTCTATGTTAAACATCACCTTATCAGATATGTGTTCTGGATAAGTGCTTCCATGGCTGGTTTTGAATGTAGGTTTTGAATGTGAGCTGCTCTCCCCTCTTTCCAGGACTGTGGCCCGGGCTACTTTCTCCCACAGTGGTGATCTATCGTTAGTGCAGCTAACAATTGTTGAAACATCTGGGACACGGAGTCATATATCAATCAGAATTATTCATTTATTCATCTTCTATACCGCTTATCCTGTACAGGCTCGCTGGGGGCATGGAGCCTATCACAGGAAACTTTGGTTCCAAGGCAGAGTACACCCTGAACAGGTACCAATCCATAGAATGGCACACTCATACACACACTCATTCACACACAACGTGTAATTTTGGGAAAGCTATGTAATTAGCCTAGGGAAACCCGGAGTACCCGGAGGAAACCCCCCAAGCACGGGGAGAACATGCAAACTCCATGTACGCAGACCCGATTCGGGAAGTGAACCCGACCATGGAGGTGCAAGGCAACACTGCTAACCACTAAGCCACCATTACCAGTCAGATGATGAAACTGAAGTTTTCATTTATAGTAGGCTCGGTCTCTGTGAGCCATCACAGTCACGAGCCTTCAGATCAGTTAAACATCTACATAACCATCAACAGAGTGGGATCCAAAAGTCTGAGACCACAGTAAAATACAGCTGTTGGTCATTTTTTTTATTATTGTGGTGTCAGATTTTTAATCCCCTCCAAGTTCAATATAAATTAAAACTTCAGTTTCATTATCTAACTGGTGGAATTGTTGGTTAGGAACTCAGTAGAACTTAAAACCCAGAGCATTTTGAGTTATTTGTGTGCATTTGTCAGGATTGTGTAATAGAGAGATTGTGGCATATTCTTTTTTTCAGCAAAACATAGGTAATAGGATTGAATTTTGTGCAATTTTAACAAACTATACAATACAAACATGACTGAGCAAAAATGGGTCACATTGGCAAAGGAATAGCATGATAGACATGATCACGTTTTCTCATTTGGTTGTTTTTATAATAATAATAATAATAATAATAATAATAATATGAGCATTTTGTGAGTTTTAAATTCGTGCGATGTCATTCCCAGTAGTGATAACTTTGCAATCCATGTGTTGCCTGTACGGTTCTGTGCTGCCTGGGTTTTAAGGGTTAATCCTGGTGTAGAGGAGACATCATAAGCTGATTTGAAAGTTGATCTAATTGTGATGTGTTTATTTGAACCAGTTTGTTGGGCCTCATGCTGCGCCTGTTGCTCAGTTGCTCGGGCGTCCTTTACAATGTCTGGTAATGACTCAGATCAGACACGAGCTCATGCACTACATAAATAAGGCTTGTTCACTAAACAGCCGCAATAAATGCAGGCACAGGTTGAGATTTTAATGTGTCCAGGAAAAAAAAAAGGATTAATGGATTGGCTTGGCTTTACTAGAACATGAAGGTTTGATGGAGGGGAAAGCTTCAGGGGAAATGACATCAGTGATTTGGTGCGGGGTGAGTACTGGGGAGACTGTGGGTGGCTTTATCTGTGCTCTGAAACAGGGCTCGATTGCTCCCAGACATAGATTCAACCACAGAAGGCCTGATTGGAAACAGCATACCACTGTAGAGTAAAAGAAAAAAAAAAACTGCTGTTTAACTGAATCAAAAGAGGATGCCTGTTCATATTTATTTTTTTGCAACAAGAAACTAAACATAAGGCAAAATCACCCTTGAACCGTGTGTGTGTGTGTGTGTGTGTGTGTGTAACAATGGCTGTCTGGACGTATAGGACCATAGACCATGACTTCATGCTTTTTCATGCAACACATATATAATAATTAGTCTGTACAGCAAGCATGATTATATGAGGAGAGGTCACCAAAAACACATGTTACTCCCTAAGCACAACCATGCATCCACCTTGTCTTTACCATGGGGCCCATTAACAGAATATTGAAATGCTGTGGGGAAACTATTATAATTTCCAGGATTGGTTTCCTTGGGGAAAAAAAAACACAGTCTCAAATTATCCAGATTGGTTGATTCATTCATTCATTCGTTCATTTATATCACATACTTTTGTGTTTTCTTTAAGTTCCTACTCCAGAGAAGCTCATACACTGTTTAAAGATGTGATAACTGACGTAATATTGTAATATCGTAAAATGTAATATCGAACTGACTTTCCATGTAATATTTATTCAAAAAGCTTTGGATTATATTTCTACAACAGTTTTTCTTTGTGTCTACGATCATACAATCATGAGTAGTTTTATTACCCCATCAATGAACAGTTGGTAACCTCGACAAAATGAACTTTAACTTTATTATATTATATTATATTATATTATATTATACAGTATATACTTTATATTTCTTATTGTATAGCTGCACATTTGACCCTACAGAACAAACATACAGAGGGAATTTATTTATGGTCATGCTATCTGGTATCACCCACATGAGAATGGGTTCCCTATTGAGTCTGGTTTCCCTCAAGGTTTTGTCCTCATATCATATCAGGGAATTTTTTCCTTGCCACCGTCACGTCTGGCTTCCTCAAAAAAGATAAAGCTGAAAAAAAAAAATTTGTTTGTGAAGCTGCTTTGTGACAATGTCAACTGGTAAAAGTGCTATAAAAATAAATATGAACTGAATTAAATTAGAAGCACATACTAGTAAACTGACTTTAAATATGATTTAAAAAATCCACAATTTGAGCATCTAATAAATATACATCAAGCAATTATTCCAGTGTTTGCAAAAAGAGTTCAGACAGCAGGGTGTGCACTGGTGATTGGTAACAGCAGGCCTTATTTATTTATTTGTTTATTTGCTGTACTTATGTAGGTATTGAATTATTAATTTATATTATTAATTATGAATTCACAAAATGCTACTATATATGTATATATATATATATATATATATATATATACTCAGCAAAAAAAGAAACATCCTCTGACTTTCAACTGTTTTTACTTTCAGTAAACTTAATGTGTA
>JAQMYJ010000007.1:6484288-6512405 GCA_030014305.1 Clarias laeviceps | reverse complement strand
AATTTGTTTAGCAAAATTTATTCTCACTCTGGCTGTAGAATTTAGGTTTCAGGCTGAGCTGCAAGCCACCAATGCACCACTGTCTTCACTTCTTCATCAGGATTGAATCTTAGTCCTCGTAGAGCTGCTTTCAGGGGACCAATCAGGTTAAAGTCTGATGAAGCGAGATCAGGACTATAGGGAAGATGCTTTAACACCAGAAAACCAAGTTTTAATAGATTGTCAGCAGAAGTGTGCAGACATGCATTGTCAACACATTTGGATAGCGGTCCTCTGCGTTTAATCTGAAGTTTAGGATTCAGCTCTTCAATAAGCATCTCGCGTTAACAAGCACTGTTGATTGTTGAACCTTTTTTTTCTGATAATGTTCCAATACTGGCCCTTAAGAATCACAGAAAACTGGTGGTTCAATTGATGGTTGACTTTTGAATTTATTCTCGGACGTTTCTGCCCTTTGCTTTCAGACTCGTAGTGATGAATCCGTGTCTCGTCACCAGTACCGATTCCCTTTAAGAACCTTCCACCTCGCTTAGAGTATCGCTCCAACTTTTGTTTGCAGAGATCCAAACACTTCTGTTTATGCTCTTTTGTGAGTAGTTTCAACACCAGGTACACCCTCAGACCACAGAAAATTAATCACTGCACGCTGCTCTTCTTTTGTGCAAATCACAAGTGGGGTTTTTGCTCACATCGCAGTTACAAATAAATTCACAGGACAAGTCACAGAGGCCCTGACTATTGCTATTATGTAAGTCAAACATTTGAAGTAAATGATTAGATTGGTTAACTACTGCTAAACCACACAGGAAGTGACAAAATCTGAAATAAACTGATTAATGTAAATGGTAATAGTATGCGAATTTTTTAGCAGTTAAAGGTTGTTTTCACTTAGACCTACATACTATAAGGGGGGAATATCTAAAACAGGAAGAATTGTAAATGTCTGGGTAAAAACAATCTTGCAATAGAAAAAAAAAGCCTGAGGATGTTCATTTTTCCCCAACAGGCCACAGAAAAACAAACCATCAATCAATCAATCCATCACTTAATCTATGTAGGGTCGCAGTGGGCCTGGAGCAGATCCCAGGGAACTCAGGGCACAAGGCAAATGACACCATGCATGAGGTGTACACAGGCAATTTGGAAACACACATCAGCCTACAGTGCATGATTTGGAATGTGGATGCTGAGTACCCAAAGAAAAACCAAAGAACACATGCAAACTCCATATACACAAACTGGATGTAAGATTCAAACCTCCAATGCTGGACGCATGAGGTGACAGTGCTAACCACTAAGTCACCTTGCTGCCTTGAATAAATAAAAATGGGGGGGAAAAACTACACTTGCATCCAACTTCAAAAACCCTGACAGTATTTAAAAAGTGAAAAAATAAAGTAGGCCAAAAATATTTAGTATTCTTAATTCCGTACCTCTTTGCAATTATATTCTATATAGTTATAGTATATTCAATATACTTATATTACCTTTTAACACACTTAAGGGTTAAAAGCATGTTACTACTTTAAATCATTAATTACAATCCAGAACTAATCCATGCCCATATGTAAATATAATATATGTACATATACAGTATGACTTGTAAATATGTGCAAACACTTGAAATATGAGCAAAGTCAGGACTTTCAGCTTTAATTCAAGGTGTTTGACAAAAGTGTGGCATTAACCATTCAGGAATTACAGCCATTTTTTATACACACACACACACAAACGCACACACTTTGGGGGCTCATAAATAATGGCACGAACTAACATAAATACAAACCTGAGGATGCATTTAATACTTGCATGAAAATCCTTAGTAGTCATTGATTGCCTGAAGTCTGGAACCCATGGACATAAACAAATGCTGTTTCCTCCTTCAAGATGCTTTGCCAGGCTTTTACTGTAGCTGCCTTCAACTGCTGCTTGTTTGTCACTAAGGGAAAAGTATGCTTCATAGGGGTGAGATCAGGAGACTGACCTGGCCAGTGAAATGTTTTGGGTCATTATCCATCTGCAATATAAAGTGGTGTCTTATGAGTTTTGCAGCATTTGGCTGAATCTGAGCAGTATAGTCCTATACACGTCAGAATTCATTGTGATACTTTTATCAGCAGTCAGGTCATCAATCAACACCAGTGACCTGGTTTCATTGGTAGCCATACACGGTCACACCATAAAACAACCTCCACCATGTTTGACAGAAGTGTCACCAGTGGTTTGCACCATGTTGGGAAGAGTCTATATTTATTTCATAAAGCCGCCTCTTGACTGTAGACTTTGACAATAACACTCCTCAAGAGTGCTTTTGACTTGGCTAGATGTTCTTAAGGGGTTATCATCTTCTTTACCATGGATGGGATTTTCCAGTCATCCACCTTAGTTGACTTCTGTGGTCTTCTTGCCAGTAAATTAATTTCTTCCAGCCTCCTAACACACAGTATGACTGCAGATCAATCCCTGCTACCCGTTATCACCCAAATGAGGATGGGTTCCCTGTTGAGTCTGGTTCCTCTCAAGGTTTCTTCCTATTGCCCTTGCTCATCAGGGACAATCTTATCATTTTCATTCATACACATTCACATTTCACACAAACTTCCATAATTCTTTTGATTATGTAAAGCTGCTTTGCAACAATGTTAAAAGAATGTTGCATTGGGCAACCAATGTTTCTGCAATCTCACTGATGAGTTTAGTTATTTTTCAGTACAATGATGGCCTCAAGTGAACAGCTACCAAATGCAAATGTAATACACAGAAACACTTGCAGGTCTTTTATCGATTTGATTAGTTATGGAGTAATGAGCAAACAGGCCATGCTGGCAATGCAACTGCTTGTCAGCCATTTTTTCAGTTGTTTATGTTCAAGTCTTTATTTAGGGCCATACATACATCAACATTTATGTAGAAATTTTTTATATATTTTTTAAACTGACATGACTATACACGTTATGTAATAAATGGTATATGAAAGCCTTTCTTTGGTATAAGGACATATATTACATTTCTGCATAACCAAGTCATAATGCTACCTTTGAGGTCTCTGAAGGTTGTGAGGAATTTACTGAATGATGAAAAATGATATAATAACAATATTTTACAATAAAATGCATGGTCTTCCTCAATGGGTGAGCTTTCGAACACAAGATGAGGTGAGTTTGTTAGAAAGACCTAATGGCCAGTGTGTCATTTCCTTTGAAGTGGAAAATTTTTCACTAAGAGAAACGTTAGGTCTATACTTCCCTACATGGATGATTCTTTATTGATTGTGCCTGACCAATCAATGGTCGGTATTTGCAGTTATGTCCCCATTCAGCTCAAATAGTACCCTGGCAAAAAGGTGTGGGTACTTAGTGAAGATATGGGTCACTTACTTCCACTGATGGGGAAAATGCTATAGAGTCTTAGTAACTAGGAATCTCACGTACACCCATTTATTTTTATAGCCTTTTCAATGTTTTCTTCTCCACAGAGATGAGCTTTGGCACTATCCTCAGAAAGATCTTATCTTTTTTTTTCTTGCCTCAGCTTTTCCATTCCCTGTGTGGACTTCATTGTCCACCTAGAATCAACAAGACCCATCTGTGTCCTTCCTGGTAAAAGAGACCAATCTACATAAATAACCATACTGTTATATGATCGTTAACAGAGCTTCCTTCTTTTTCGATTGTCTGGATAATCAGTTTCTGTCTTGTTTCCAGAAGGTTTATTTAACTTTGTCTTTCAACACATTACAGGCTGAAAATGTTTAACTGACCAAAAGAGTTCATATGGCAGGTTGTCAAACTACCTATGAATCCAGTGCATTAAATGATTTTTAGGATATTAGAAAAACATGAGTTGATTTCCCAAAAATTAAGGGGTAACTCATTCTTATCTCTTTTAGTCCAAAGTTCAATCACTAGCCAATTGTTGGCATTTCTGAGCTCATGTATGCAGAAAAGTGCAAACTTCCTCTGGTTCCATTGGGACCAGCATTCCTAGTGCTGATCTTGGAGCTTGCCCCCAAGATCAGCACTAGGAATGCCCTAACTCATGCAGACCCTCGGTAGCTGAGAGTGGGACCCTGACTAGGAATTGAAGTGGGGCAGTGTTGGTGAAAGCAGCACATGGTAGGCACTAGGCCACCAAGGAACCATTGGGATGAAAATGGGAGGAAAACGGGGGGTGTAGTTTCAATGTTTGTCACCTGGGCAACTTTGGCAACTTGGGGCATGATTTTACAAGATGTCTGCAGGTGTGCTGTGGTGTCTAACACCGGGATGTTGGCAGCGGATCCAGTGGGTTGCGGGATGGGGTTTCTGTGGATCAGACTTATTTTGTTTGGTGCATCCCGGATTGGGATCTGGGGAGTTTGGAGGCCAAGTCGGTGGCCTTGTGTTCTTCGGGATTAGGCAGCACAGGTTGGCCTTTTCCCCCCAGTGGCATAAATTAACCTTGGGTTCCAATGATCCTGTCACCAGTTTTCTGGTATATAATTAATAATCAATGTTAATGTGTTAATGTTATTTGATGTTAATGTTATAGCTAATCGGTGTATATAAAATGTCAATGTCAATATGTCATTGTTTTCATCCAGTCATGATCAACACATTGTTTGACACTTAAAATTTAAGTCCCGCCCACTTGACAGTCATGCCATTGTCATATATGCCTGAAAAGCTTGTTTACACATGACATACCTTATAAAGAACCACTTTTATGGGAAAGAAAAAAACATTCAAACACATTGCCTCACTTGTTTTATATTTAGAAGCAAAAATCTCTGATCAGCTTTCAGTTTCTAATTAGCAGGTTGTTACAAAGGAAATATTACAACATGAACACTGTGAACACTGATTGTGATATTGTGATTGTAATATTTTTTTTATTATTACCATACTCACCTGTATTTTGGCTTAAATGGATGTACAGGCCATTTTTTTACATTACAGCACCTGGATATGATTACCATTTTCCCTGCAATTAGAGATTAAAGTTAAAGCCTGGGTGTTTAAGACTTGAGCCAGACTTTGTCCTTTGAAAGTTTGTACTCAAAGAAGTGCCTCAGTAATCCAAAAGTGTGGCATGTGTTTTAGACTCACTGTGTGGTCTTCTCCACAGGGGAGCACTATAAGAAACCCATACTGAAGTGAACCACAGAAACCTTCTAAAGACTCTCCAATCCAATCACCAACCCTGGCATTTAGCAAAAAAAAAAAGAACAAAAAGTTTTAGACCTATTTTACACCCACCGAATAAAAGCCATCAAGGGGCTCTGCAAATAAGAGGAAATGGACAATTTTTTTTTGTTTTTACAATTTCATGTCACCGTGGAAGGATCTCTAGACAAAATATGTCACATTTCCTTCACAGTTCCCTCCAGAAGCAAATGACTTTTTCATGAGGCTAATAGGAAACTACGTGTTATTATGTCCTGCCCCTTGACACCCTGATTATGAAACGGCACAATGCGAAGAACGGCAGGGGTGTGTGTCTGCTGAGGAAGAAATGAGCAGTAGAGGAGTACGGCGATTCATTTAGAACAGAACGCTGTCTTCAATTCATTACTCACAAGAAGCAATATTCACCTCATTAAACTAAAATAAAGCAAGAAAAACGCCATTTTGCCGCCGCTCTTTGCCTCATCACGAGCGCCTTGGGGTAAGCTCAACAGCCTGTTTTCCTGCAGCACCACTCCTCTCTCATGCTTCATCAGTCTGGAGGAAATTAAATTGCAGTCATTCGATTTCTGACCTCCTTTCCAGCACAGTTATCTGCTTTATACTTTTATATGTACTTTACGAAAAAAAAAAGGCATCAGAGAAAGGTGAGTTACATGAAAGGAGATTAAGAAATGTAATGAGGTAGAAAGTTTTTTTCTTTCTTTCTTTCTTTCTTTTTTTTCCTCTTAAATTAAATCTTAGAGTGTCAGGTTGAGTAGTTCATAGAAAAAGTGAAGAAAAAAAAAAAAGGAAAAGCTAGATTACGATATAAAAATGACTAATTTTGTTCTCGTTCATTTAATTTGCTTTATGATTTTTGAAATTGCTTTGTCACCGCAGCCTGCAGAGACCCTTCTTTTTTTTTTTTTTTTTCAAAAGCTTTTATTATTTATGAGGGAATAAATAGAATTCGTGTACGCGAGCTTAACAGAAAATTTAAATAGAAATAGAAATTTTGGTCTAAAAATCCCAGCATTGTGTATCTGATGGTGCTATCCAGGATGCAAAAAAAGAGAATCCCTTTATATGATCTGGCTAAAAACAAATGAATGCAAAAAGGTTAAAAGGTCGAGCGAGTGAACAAACAATGAGTTCGTCTCTTTTTCACCAGGGTCAGATGTACAAAGTTAGCACAGGCCAGGACTAATTCATAATCAAATGCTAAGCAGAAAGAGAAAGGTCACGAGCCCCTGCCATTCCTAGTCTACAGTCCCACCTCCACTCCAGAGGAGGTTGCATGTTCCCAAACACAACCTAGAAGCTTTTGTCCACAAGAGATGCATGCAATATAAAAAAAAAAAAAGAGGGCGTCAAAGGAGTTCCAAAAAAGGAGAAATCTTTAATCACCTTCTTGAAAAGGTCTTTTGAGCAGGATTGCGTCTCCTCTCTTCTCTGAACTGTCTGTCATCCTTACAAGGGGGAAGTTTGGGAGCTGTGACAGGCGGGACGGAAGGGCCCAGATGGGAAAACTGGAGAGGGGAGGGAAGGCTAGTGAGGGATTAGGCAAAAAAGGGAAGGGAAAGAAGAAAAAAAAAGGTGGGGACAAAAAAAAAAATCTCTCCAAAAATGACTTGGGTGGAATGCTTGCCGCTTGACTGCTGCGTTGTGACCGAGCTGGCATCCAGACGCTTTCCCACAATCCAGCTTTGTTCAGCCGTGTGTGCAAAGCGGCGGAGCGCTGAGGAAAGGGAGCGAAGACGAGAAGAGAATGGAGGAAGGATGAGCGACGGATATAAGAATTGGACGAGCGGCTAGCTTCTGTTCTCCAAAGTCCCAATCTCTCCATCTCATTTCCATAAGATTTACTGCCACAAAAAAAAAAAAAACGGCTCAGTTGCTTTTTATTATCCCCTTCCCCTCCCCTTATTTAACTCTAAAGCACAGGAGTGTGTGTACTCTTTGATCCAGTCAACCTTCCTAGTGGTAAAGCCTCTCGTATCTATCCTCGACCCCTGATGTGAAACAGTGCGTAATAATATAACACCCCAGCGCTGGACTAAATCAGGTTTCATAGACTAGGACGCATCACATATTGTGTAAGATCTCACATAGTCAGTGCGTTCAGTTAAAGATTAGCATTTTCGCTTAAAACAAGCCTAGTGGGAACTGATGGGAAATATGCATCAGACAAACACAAAGCCACCAAGCAGCATCTATATAGTGTCTTGAGTAGGGATGGAAATGGGTATGAAAACTTTATTCGCAATAAACATATATACACACTCACCGGCCACTTTATTAGGTACACCGGTGCTGCACTAATATCTAATCGGCCAATCACATAGCAGGAACTCGGTACATGGTCAAGACAACCTGTTGAAGTTTAAACTGAGCATCAGAATGTTGCATGGTTGTCGGTGCCAGGTAGGCTGGTCTAAGTATGTTCGAAACCTGTGATTTACTCAGATTTTCACACTCAATCATGTCTAGGGTTCATTCAGAATAGTCTGAAAAAGGGGTCAGAAAAATATCCAGTGGGTGGCTGTTCTCACGGCGACAATACTTTGTTGATGTCAGACTGGTTCGAGCTGAAAGAAAGGCAACCGTAACTCAAATAACATCTCTTTAAAACCAACGTATGCCAACATGAAACATGGATCCATTCTGCCTTGTATCAAAGGTTCATGCTGCTGGTGGTGGTGTAATGGTGTAAGAATATTCCCTTGGCACACGAATTGAGCATGGTTAAATGCCACAGCCTATTGCTGACCATGTCTATCCTTTCATGACCACTGGATAGCACGTTGTCTAACAGAGCACCTTTGGGATGGTGTGGAATGGGAGATTAGCATCATGGATGTGCAACCGACAAATCTGCATCAATTGCAGTGGCAGTTCACAAGGAAAAAAGAGGGGTCCAGTCGAGTGCTAGTAAGGTGTGTCTAACGAATGGCTGTGTTTAGAACTGGGATGTTGTGCATGATGAAAAAAAAAAGTTCCATGATCAAGGTGTTTCAACTTTCACATGATTATGTTTATTAACTTGAATACACTGTGTGTAGGTTGATTCATACATACGTGTATCTGCCTGGTCAAGTTGGCTGTGATTTATTAGTCTGTTTAATTAACTACTAATCCTTTTTTCCCCTGAAAATAGAACCAATTAAGTTCATGAGGAAAAAATAGTTTGTGCACATTTCTAGTTGAGACCAGTTATGAACTGGAGTGAAGTAGCTGAGATTGAGGAACTGTCACAACCAGAATGGCACACATCCTGCTGACAGTGTTTTTTTTTTTTGTATATCAAGGGCGGTCATAAAATTGTTATTATTGCTAAGAAAAAATTATGTAATCAAAGCAAACATTGGACGTGAGCATAGTCCTTCTCTACATATCCTTCACCATAGGCTGGTGGAGATCGTCTTTGAAGAAGCCTTCTTTGGGCTCTTGAGGAAAAGTTCCACCTTTGTAATCACCTCGTTGTCAAACGCCTGTCACAAAGTGGTTTCTTCAAGTGATGGAAGAGGAAGAAGTCACTGGGTGTGAGGTAGGAGGAGTAGAGGGGGGATGAGGCAGAATTTCGTACCCCAAGTCACCTGCAAGTTTTTACCATTTTACCATGGCCACTAGGGGCACTTCAGTTTTTTCAACTGGGTGTGCCATTTTGTTTTTGACCCTCTTGTGGTATCGTGAGAAACTATACCACTGTTTTTTTAAACAAGAAAATACTTGTTTACAGAGACATCATTTGGGCAAAAAAAAAAAAATCTTTTTCTATGTAGATGTGTGCAATTCTGGTTGTGACAAAAAAAATCTTTTTTTTTTATACAATAATATGAATGTTATGACAGTCGTCGTAGTGTGTTTTATGGTTTCTGGGGACATATTGGTTAAAAAGAAGAAGAAGTAGAAGAAAGTGAGAGAGAAAGAAAAGTAAGTAAAAGAAAGTAAGTCTGTGTCCAGATCATGTTTTAAATCCGTATACAGTGGTACCTCAGCATATGAATTTAATCTGTCCCAGAGGCGAATTCTTAAAGTGAAATTTCATATTGCAAAACGCATTTTCCCATAAGAAATAATGTGAATACAGATAATTGATATATCAGCCACCCAAAAATATTACCAATACTACCAATTTCCAACACTATAATTATATTTCTGCATTTAAAACAATCAAAACATTTAGATAAGACATGTAAATGAAGTAAAATATGAAATAAATAGACAATAAACCTCACTTAACCTTAATTTATGATTCCTCCTGGTATTGTCTGCATTAAAAACGAAACCGAGGGTGACTTTGTTTTCTTCTTGCTATCGTACTTCATAACATCTTCATTAAATCATCTTCACTAAATCTTGCACAAAATGCAAAAAAAAAAAACACACACACACACAAAAAAAATTGTAAACTCACTTTGCTTGGCTTTCCAATGACGTGAACAAATTTTAAATGGACAGAAGTACACACAACTGGATGTATGCACAAATGGAAGTATGTGCGTCCGGCTCAGTCGCTCATATGCCAAAATTGCTTCATATGCAGAGGCAAATTTTCTGAACAATTTTATGTTCTTTAGGGGAAAATTCCCAAGGCAGTACATTCGTATGCCGAGGTACCACTGCAATGATACGGATATTTGAAGCACAGATTCAGATACAGACTCAAATATTTGGCCTTTATAAGCTTATTTAGTTACAGTCTTAAAACAAATGCTCTGGGCTTTTCAGAATGATGTTCTGACTGCTGGTTTAAGATTCACTCCTGAATGTGAATTTATGTTGAACAATTTAGCAGCCACTGTGCATTTCTCAAATACCTGCTTTTAACATTCATACAATGAACTCCTCTGTTTGTACACTTACTTATCCAGCATACAGACATACAGAAACCTCCCATGCTAATGGGACGATCCCTGGTCGACTGCAACTGACTCGACATTGTTTGTCAGGCCATTTGTGATTATGTATGTGTGAATGAGAGAGCAAGATCGAGAGAGTTTCAAGCTTCCTCTGCCACTCAGTAGATCTATTGGTCTCGTCTCTTTTGTTCTGTTACTTCCTTTGAGGCCGCGGTCTTCTCCTAGCAGCCTTTGTGTCCTGGATGAAAAGGGCGCAGTTTATTATGTCCCCCTGTGACACTCCGTCAAGCAGTGGCAGCCCGGGCAAGCCAACATGCAGCAAGGTCAGGAGGAAAGTTCGCCTATGACTTTGAAAGACCGAAAGAGAGAGAGAGTAAAGTGGAGAAGTATGACCTTATGGACAAGAAGAGGAGAAGGAAACTTTTTTTTGACTATTCAAACATTGTCTAAAATTTATCAGCTTGTTTTGTAGTTGTTCAAATGTTTGTCAGTCAATCGGGGGTCATCATTTTGGACTTCTCTTCTCTTGTTTGTTTTACGATTAAGTAAAACCTTATGAGAGGGAGTGCTGCTGTGCTGGTTATCAGCATGGCTGTGATGCAGTTGTAGACTTGAGGGCACAGCCTGAGCGCTGATAATAGATTATGATTTATTTGTTTATTTAACCAGCCTATGCATATCCTTCTGCATCTGGCAGAACTAACTAACCGCCAGTGGTGGAGCTGGCGATCGAATTTTAAATTCCTACTGGCACTATGTAACAAAATATGAGGAGAATAAACCATGGAAGTGGTGGACAGTCCTGTCAATTACGAAGAGTTGCTCTTTATATTTCCACTTCTGGGTACCAGGTTGAATAACGTTTAATGGAAAGCTAGTGCGCTAGGATCTACAATCACTTGTTCAAGCTACAGATGGATTTGGGATTCAGCCTTGTGTTAGAAAGCTAGTTCACCTTAAGAGTAAATTAAGCAACAAAAAAAATATGACATAGCGTTATCAGATGTGTTTTCTTGCTAAAAATGTGTCTATGACTGGTTTTGAATGTGGGTTTTGGCAAATAGCTGCTCTTGCCCCAGTACTGTACTGACCTACAGTATATGCCAGTATATGCGAGAGTGATCCATTTATCCATCTAGGAACCTGTGCAGTCCAACTTGGGATCGTCAAGGCCAATGGTGACCATTGTATTTATTCCCATTTTTACAACCATAGTAGGACCTCTGGTCAACATTCACACACTATGGGCAATTTGGGAACGCCAGTTAATCTAATCTGCATGTCTTTGGACTGGAAAAGGACCAAGAACCTGAAAATTCCAGACTCCGAGGCAGTGCTAACAACTAAGCCACTGTGCTGTCATGCAGAATGATACATACACTATATTCCCAAAAGTATTTGCTTGTCCGCCTTCACATGCATATTGGATGGATCTTACTTGATCCATAGTGTTTAATATGTTGTTGGCCCACCCTTTGCAGCTATAACAGCTTCAGGCTTTCCACAAGGTTTAGGAGTGTGTTTATGGGTATTTTTTTGACCATTCTTCCAAAAGCGCATTTATGAGGTCACACGCTGATGTTGGACGAGAAGGCCTGGCTCTGCTCTAATTCATCCCAAAGGAGTTCTTTCAGGTGAAGGACAAAACTCTGTGCAGGCCAGTCCAGTTGTTCAACACCAAACTCACTCATCCATGTCTTTATGGACCTTGATCTGTTTACTGGTGCGCAGTCATGTTAGAACAGAAAGGGGGCATCCTCAAAATGGCTTGGTATACTGAAGTATTAAGAGTTCCTTTCATTGGAAGTAATGGGCCGAGCCCAACTCCTGAAATCCAATCCTACATCATAGTCCCCCCTCCACCAAACTTTACACTTGGCACAATGAAGTCAGACAAGTACTGCTCTGGCAAGCACCAAACCCAGACTCGTCTATCAGATTGCCAGACAGAGAAGCTTTAGAGTCTAGTGTTAGGCTTAGCTGCTCAGCCATGAAAACCCATTCCATGAAGCTTCCCATTTGTTATAATACCATTAAGAGTTGACTACAGAAAATTTAGTAACGAGGAAATTTTTTGATAGGTGGCATCCCATTCCATACTGGAATTCATTGAGCTCCTGAGAGCGACCAATTCTTTAACAAATGTTTGTAGAAGAGGGCTTCATGCCTAGGTGCTTGATTTTATACACCTGTAACTGGATGGGTAAGTGAATACTTTTGGCAATATAGTGTATCTATAGTTAATTATCCCAGTGCTGTTACCATCCATTATCACTACTTATGGAACGCCTTTCAACCAATCAGATTACTCAGCTGAGCCCCTGAGTGGTGCAGCAGTAACAAGCTCACTTTATCATCTGGAGATTTTACGTTTGAATCCCAGGTGATTTTGTAGCCTCCCACAGCCAGGGACCGTAGAGAGAGCTAATTGGCCGAGCTCTCTCAGGGTACGGGATGGGTGGCACTCTAGCGTCCTTACATCAATCACGGCTCTAGTCAATGATGGGCATTTGTGAGCTCATACAAGCAAAAGGAGTGAAATATCGCTGTCCTTTGAGTGTGTTACACTGCTGTTCAAGCAGTTCGAAAAGATGCGGTCGGCTGGCTTCATGTGTCTCGTAGGAAACACGCATTAGCCTTTACCCTCCCTGGTTGGTACTTGTAGCTTTGATGGGGGAGTGCCCTAATGATGGGTGGGAATTGGACTAAACCGGAGGAGAAAATCTGGAAAAAAAAAAACTAAGAAAAAAAGGAAGATTACTTGGTCAGAACTTAATATTGCATAAAATGCAGTATTTGTTATATAATTGACACATAATGTTTTTTTTAAAAATGCACACTGTACAGTATTGATCTTAATACCCTTTATCAAAAAATAAATATTTTGCAATCTGAATTATTATTAAGTGTATTGTTACAAATAAATTCATGGAGTTTAAAAAAAAAAAAAAAAAGCTCCAAGGAATAATTTAGACTGAATAAACATTCAGATTTTTTTAACAGAGACATCAAACGCAGTGTATCATGGATGCATGAAGTGTAATGCATTAATTTTAAAGGATAGATTTAAATTTTAAAGGTGAGATTACTCTAAATAATGATTATATTCTCAGGTGTTTACATTTGTGCTATGGTGTCTGTCACCAGGACGTTAGCAGGACGTTGGGTGCTGTGGGTCGTGTGTTTGGGGCCTCCATGTATCAGACTTGTCTGCTTGGTGCATTCCATTGGCTCTCAATCTGATTGAAATTTGGGGAGTTTGGAGTTCAGGTCAGCAGCCTGGTTTTTTTTGCGTGCTGGTGGTTGTGGTGCACTGGGTGTTCTGGTGCATTTCTGTCGTGACCAGCATTGACTATTTTTCGGCAAGTGCTTCATTGGATTTCCTGTGGCTGGCCTTTAGTCACTACGTGGGTTGAGCCTTGGTTGCCCGTAATTCCATGATAACTGGTATATAATTGATAATTAATGCGTGTTATGTGGTATTAATGTTATGACTGATCAGTGTATGTGATAGCAGGAATTTAACTTGGTTTACTTAACATTCTATATCATTACACATAACTATATTTTAATAAAAACCTATGCTTTGTTACTCTTTAACCCTTTCTCGAAGTGTAAGAACACCAGCATTCTACTCCACAGCCAAAATGAAAATTGACTTACCAGATATTTTCCAATATTATTTTTTCTAATAATTTTATCGCAGCATGTCTGTTATAAGATCAGTTGGAACATTTGCTAGGGTTCTGTGTGTAAATTTTTCAAAGTACTAAATGTCTACCTTCTTTTGAGCCATTTACTACTGTGAAGTATGAAATCAGAAATAAACCCTAATGCGGGATACCCCAAAACAGGTAGCAGTTAAAATGTTTGGTCTCTGGTAAATTGATCAAAGTTAAGGTTGATGGCATGGTGGTGTAGTGGCTAGCACTGTCACCTTGCAACTCCAGCATGTTCTCTCCATGCTTTTTGGATTTCCTCAGGGCACTCTGGTTACCTCCCATCGTCCGAAGACATGCAGATTAGACTAATGCCGTTCCCAAATTGTCCGTAATGTGTGAATGGGCGAGTGTGTATATGTGTCCAGGGTGTACTCTGGACTGTGTGCGCAAAGTTTGCTGGGATAGGCTCCCAGGATTCCAATTTTCCAAGATGGCGCGGCACTGTTTAGGCGCCGTTGCGGCAGCTCCGCTTGCCTACCGTCATAACAGAAGCATGGATGATGCCATCTCCCTTTCCTTTATACCAGGGGTCTCCAAATCCAGTCCTGGAGGGCACAGTTTGTAATTCACCAACACCTAAACACACCCACTGAACCTAGTAATTAACAGATTAGTTAAATCAGCTGTGTTTGAGAAGAAGAATCACCAAACTGTGTTGGGCACTGGCCCTCCAGGACTGGATTTGGAGACCCCTGCTTTATACTATACTTTCACATCTGGACATCGGGAAAGGGAATTATGCAAGGCTTCTTTTCATCGACAACAGCTCAGCTTTGTACACTGTAGTCCCTTCCCAACTCATCATGAAGCTCAGTGAACTGAGAGTCGGTCATTAGTTATGCTCCTGGATCCTAAGCTTCCTGACAAACAGACCACAGGTGGTAAAGGTCGGACAGAAAGCATCATATTAAACATCAGAACACCTCAAGGATGTGTTCTGGGTCCCCTGCTCTTCTCTGTCTACACCCATGACTGCTATGCTTGACACAGCTCCATCTTCATTGTGAAATTCGCAGATGACACAGTTGTGGTTGGTCTGATCAAAAAACAACGACGAGACAGCTTATCTGGAGGAGACAGCAGCACTATCTTCTTGGTGTAAGTAATGGTAATAACTTGGACTTAAATGCCTCAAAGATCAAGGAGATGGTGGTGGACTTCAGGAGAGGAAAGCAAGACTCTTAGTACACGCTGCTCAAGATCAATGGGACTTTGGTGGAGAGGGTGACCAGCTACAAGTATCTGTGAGTCCATATCTCTGAGGACTTGTCCTGGACACCTTATATCTCTTCACTGGTGAAGAATGCTAGGCAGCGCTTGTACTACCTCAGACATCTGAGGAAGTTCAGGATCATCCAATCTGTTGTCTCTGGCAATATTACCGTCTGGTATGGGAACAGCAGCTCCCAGGACAAAAAGGACTTGAGGAGAGTTGATCAGGTGTGCCAAGCGCATCACTAGGACTGAATTGCCTGATCTACGGGGCATTTACGTCAGGCGGTGCAGGTCCAGGTACAGCGCATTATAAAAGACATTCACCACCCAAATCACAATCTGCCAGCTGGTAAGAGACTCCGGTCACTCAGGGCATGAACTGAAAGACTGAACAGCAGCTTTTTCCATCAGGCTATAAGGGCATTAAACACAACCTCACCAATAACCGACAAACTGCACAGACACACAGTCACTTTAACACAATCACTTTATCACATATCATTGCACACGTATCACAAATTACAACATCAATCTGTTTAATATTATATTTATATTATATTGTATATAATTTATATCATTATCTTCTTAGTCTTATTTTTATTTATACATATTTATTCTTTTATTCACCTTCTTATTATTATTCTTATTATTTTTTTTATTTATTTATTTTCATTTCTTAAACATTCGCACAGTCTGGAGTTTGTCACAATTGCATTACACTACTGTTGTACTTGTACAACCATGTATGTGACAAATACAATTCTTGAATCTTGAATCCAGTCCCCTCTCGACCCTGTATACTGGAAAAAGCGGTATAGACGATGAGCGAGGAATATAAAACAATAAAACACTTCCTGATGTGTCATTGATTATTTTCCTATAACAGCATTCCACCAAGTGTTTTGTTCTTTACTTATCAGAACATGAATTTCATGAAATCCAACCTCTCTCACTGGAGTTTATCCTCATATAACCTCAGATACACTCTGTGCACTCAGCATTTCTGCCAGTATAAGAACTATACCATGTTGTATTATACTGAGAACCTTCTAACATATCCATTACACTTTCTTAGTAAGAACCACCATATACACATACACATACAGTATATAGCAACTAAATTCTTAATAACTAAATTATTACACTTATATGATGGCACAATAATATACATTTCTCTCACCTCTTCTTCTGACCCCTAATTTCAAAACGAATTGCTTGTTTCATTTTGCCTTTACCAGTTGCTCATGTGCTATTCAGAACGCTGATGCAGGCCAGCAGAGCTCCGCGCAGGCCTCCGGATTTCATAACTCCATCTAAGAACGGCTCGAAATATTTTTTTCTGGGCCAAATAAAAAACATAAGGTTGCAAGGAGCATCTGCTTTTCACATCTTTTCAGGATAACGCTGTTGAACTGAGGCAGAGAACATAAAAATATATGAGTCATCAACAACACTCGAGCTGTTAGGGAAAGCAGGAAATGCGCAGCAGGAGCACACCTCGTAACTAAGAACGACTGAATCAGTTTTTCTCTTTTTCAGTCCCACATATCTCTTTTGCACTCTTTCTCTTAAAAAAAAAAAAGCTCTCTTTCATAGTGTCGCAGTGTATTTTGGAGTGGAGGTCAGTGTGAAGGCTATTTATTCTCTCAGGAGCAGAAGTGGATCTGTACAACAATAAATCTGATAAGAAACTGCTCCAAATCTGCTGCGTTTATAGTGATAACTGGAAAAATAACTGGAGCAGAAACAGATCAATTATTGTTATGAATCGTTCCACTCACTATACAAAGTGTAAAGGTTTTTAATATGAATGTAAATTATTAGAGTAAATTTCCTGCTATAGGAGCATAGACTGTATAGTATTTATATTTTGAGTTTTATTTTGTCTTTAGATGCCATTTATGCTTTGTGTATATACAATAAATATATAAATATATAATACTTATATATATTTTTTTGTTTCTTTTTTTTGTTTCTTTTTTTGTTTCTTAATTTCTTTTTAATAAAACAAGTACACGAATGTAAATTAAATATTTGTATTTTTCATTTTATTATTATTATTATTATTATTATTATTATAAAATAACACAAAAGTAAACCTTTCAAGCTTGAGGTTGTATGTAATGTACACACAAAACACATCTGCATCTTCAACATTCAAACCAGATGCGCTGATTTGGCTGAATCGAATCGCAGCTTGGCTCGAGGATTAGACGGGCACAGAGCTCCACCTAGTGAATACACGAGGATCAGTTTATAAAAAGAGAAGAGACAAAAGGAAAAAAATGTGAAAAGAAGGAAAGAAAAGAAGCATGAATGATTTGCACATCAATGATTCACTGGTTTAATGGTTAGCACTCTGGACTCTGAAACTAGCAATCTGAGTTCAGATCTCAGTGGAACCTGCAACTCATTTGTTCAAGATTTCGTTTAAATATACAAGAGATGTCTCAGCTGAAGTGTAGGTTTGCACGCACTTCTTGTCAAGTCAGTCCAAGTAGTCCGAATTCTCTTTACCCCTTTGGCTCTTAGTCAGGAGTAAAACCTCTATCGGCTGTTCCCATTAGGGGTCACCACAGCGGACCATTTGTCTCCATCTACCACATCTTCCCTTGTCACTCCAACCTCCAGCATGTCCTCCCTCATCAATCCAGAAACCTCCTCCTTTTCTGCACATGTCCAAATCATCTTAATCTGGCCTCTCTAACTTTGTCCCCGAACCGTCCTACCTACACTGTCCCTCTAATATACTCATTCCTAATCCTGTCCATTCATGTTCCTCCCAAAGCAAATCACGGCATCTTAAGCTTTGCCACCTTCGGCTCTGCTTCCTAATGAGGAGTAAAATGTCTTCGAGTTATTTTCCTGTCGTGTCAAATAAAGTATGAGACACTATATGGCAGTTTTGAGCTGGTGAAAGTTATGACAAACTTATGGTTCCTGACTCTTGCTATACTTCATTGTTGTAGGCCAAAGTTCCAGAAAAGGACCAACGTACTTGAGCCAAGGTTCTAATTTTTGCTTCATACTATAATTATTTAGTGTGCATTGACCAAAATAGCACAAGTGGAAGGGCATTATACTGGATATTGATGAAATATCAGTACAAGATACAAACATACGAATGACAATTTTTGCAGATGTAGCCAAAACTCACACAACTATGGGCAATTTGGGAACACCAATTAGCTTAATCTGCTTGTTTTGGGACTGAGAGAGGAAACCAGAGTACCCAGAGGAAACCCACCAAGCACAGGGAGAACATGAAACATTAAACAGGATTGAACCCAGATCCTGGAGATGCGGGGCCTTGTAGCCAAAACTTACATTCAAAAATTAGTGAACAAGAAATGTGCTTGTTGAAATAGTTTGTAGAGTATTAAAGATGTAAAAGGTCCCTGGTTTGAGCCCAGGTTTCGTCTTAATCCCTGACTTGTGTCATATTCGCAGAACACACAATGGCTACTTGTTGCAGGTCAGTGCATGGCTGTAATCACCTGATGAAATGTAAACTGCACTGTGACTTGGTTCCATGGTGTAAACACTGGCACTCTTGGTGGAACCTGTTGGTACTTTTTCAAGCTGTAGTGCTAATGTACACAGGCTGTCTCAGTTAATGTACCTCAGTTAGTATACCCAAAATTCTCAGCATCAGTTTTGGGCCTTGGTGAGAAGTAGAACATCTCTGAGTTATCATTACGGCTTGTCATGTAAAGTATCGCTTGCAATATGGCATTATAAAGCTGGTAAAAACCAAAGCTACAGCGTAGCGTTTCCATGGTGTAATGGTTAGCATTAAGGACTTTGAACCCAGTGATGCGAGTCTTTGAGGTTCTGAATGCTTGTAAACTCAAATTAGGGCCGTGTAGATATGGGTTAGGCCTCGGGCATTTGGTGCATATTTTTGATTAATACAGTAATGATTTCGTGTGAATTGGCCAAAGTAGCTCAGGTGAGAAGGCATGGGACTGGATACTGATTCAAAATCAGTCTTCACCCAAAGGTCCTTACCATTGTATGAAGGAGACAATTTTCTTAGAAAAAAAATAGTATTTGGTGCAATCATTTCAGAATGATCCATTTTTAAAGCCAACCCTCATGATCAAAAATTAAGGCACTATAAATGCACTTGCTGAAACAGCTCATCTGAAAGAGGTCCCTCCTTCAATCCCAGGTTTCATTGTTGGACTCTGAACTTTTTCGATCCCTGAATATTTGGATCTTTGGACTCTGAATCCAGTAAGTCGAGTTCAAATCTTGGTGGAACCTTTGACTCCTTAATTTAAGCTTTAGTACTAATGTACACAAGCCGTCACGGTTGAAGTGTAGGTCTGCACCTACTTCTTGTCAAGTTAAATATAGTCCAATTAAGTCTTTGGGTCTCAGTGAGTAGTAGAACGTTTTTTAGTTATTATCGTGGCCACATGAAGTATCAGACACTACATATATTGCACTATTAAGCAGGTAAAATGCAAAACTACAGGGTAGCTCGGTTACAGCAGTGGCACTGAAAGAAAGCATGAACCCACACTCAATAGCTAAAGGATCTTTATTTTTAAAAATTTCCAGAAAATGGCGTCATTGATCAACAACAAATTTTCAATAAGAGCAACGGAGGCACAGCCCCCTGAAACATCACAGCATGGGATCTGTTTGAATGAATTATATTGTACAAACAACTGGAGAGAGAGAGTGAAGATGAATAAAAAATAAAAAAAAAAGTTTGTGTTGTGTAATTATGATCAGAGTGTGCATTGTAAAACATACACACAAATTAGAATTAATAATATTTGACCCATAAACCCCCCAATTTGGCTTTTATCTTTAAAGCTTTAATAACAAAATATTCACAAAAGCCTGTCAGTCAATCAATCAACAGTTCACTCGAATATAGAACTATTTAAAGGTTGTTCTAGAAATATATTAAGTATTTTAATAAAGGAATGTAAAGCTTTCAAAATACAAGAATGTTGAAAACATTTAATCACAGATCGCTTTGACTTACAGCCCCGTCTGAATAGAAAACACTTAAAGGCACGATTTTTGAACTTTAAACACCAAATATCGATGTGGAGCTTTTTCACGTATTCACGCACATGAAAACAAACACGACACACTTGAATTTGCTTTGAGCTCATCGCTGAGCTTTCACTCAAGACTACAAAAAGTACAGCTACCTTCACCAAACAGTGGAACATTAAAGAGATAAATGCATTGTTTCATGGTCAAGATTTTGAAAAGAAGGAAATACGAAAAAAGCGGAGATCAGGATTGTTTGGATAAAGCATAAAGGTAATGAACAGAAAAAATAAAGTCCATCATAATTAAATAATCAACCAAATTTGATTTAACAAAGTAAATTCTTCTACCTTTATTTTTTTACCAACTCATACAGTCAGTGAAAAACAAGCATTAAATAACTTCTACTGAAATCCAGAAATCTTAATAAGGTGTGTGTGGAATGAATTTAATGGGATGCTATAGACAGAAACAAACATGATTTTTTTGGAACCAAAAAAAAAAAAAAAAAAAGTCTTGAGCCACCTCTCTTTTCTTCATATTAAATTAAATTAAATTTACATGATGTAGATTAAACTGAAGAATTATGAACAAGTGTGACATGCTGCCAAAGACCTAAAGTGTTTATGTAACAACCTCATTCCCCTCTCGTCTGTCCCAACCACTCAGCATCACCAGTACACTAATCACCGGCCTGATCATCGGTCATCATCTGCACCTGCTTCTCACTTGTTCATGACTTAAGTTATGCTTTCATGCTTGAATACCTCATTGGTCGCTGTGTGGCTCAACAAACAAAAAACATTCCTTTAAAACTGTTCAGGTGCAGGGACTGAATTGAAAATGGGAGACAAAAAAGTCCTTCAGAGAGCCTGGAGAACTATTCCTCAGGACTACATTAAATAAAAGAAAGACCGAGTCTGTGGAAGCGAAATATGATGAAACAAGTGGTGGCTCAAGACTTTTGCTCAGTACTGTATATTTTTTAATTTAGCAATGAATAGATTAACAGAATTTTTTTTAATAAAGCAAATGTGCAAGATAGCTTTTCTTTGAGTACATTCAGGTTAAATTCACACCTCAGTCTGGTTTTGTTCTGTTTTAATGGCTGATGATAGACATTAAAATAAATTTAAAAAAAATTCACCACAAGTGCAGAAGACCCTTTTTTTTTTGTTTTTTGTTAAGCTGGGAAAGAGGAATTGGGTGGGGGGGGGGGGACTTCAGTTCTAGTTACTAAACTTTCTGTATTTGCCTTTCCTTGCCGTATACCAAAAAAGGAAAAAGACAATAAACAGAATACAGTGTGTATTAAATATACAGATGCTCGGTTAGTGCAGCGAACTAAAGACTTACAAGTCTCTGTTACCCTGATAACAAAAATATAATAATAATAATAATGTTCATACTTTTCCTTCAGATCTAGAAATAAGTAAGTTCATATATTATTTCCATCCAAAATCCTTTACAACCCTGTTTTATTTAGCACACCCTTACTTTAATGTAACACAGAGCTGCGCAGTGTTTCGTTTGTTAATCCTTATCGCGATGCTCGCTTTTGCAACACTGACATTATATTGAAAAGCAATACGATAAAGATAGCATGTCAACATCATGCAGCTCGATCATCATATTAGACCACAGGCTCCGGAATGCTGTAATATTAAACAGATAAAGTAAAACAGCAAAAAATAATATGTCACACCATTAAAATTTAAAACGAAATCATTGAAAGCAAAGCTGAGGGGGGGAAAATCTAATCACAAAAGAAAAAAAAAAGAAAGAAAATGCACCAGCACACCTCAAGGAATTTATGTGTTACATTCTCAGAGCTGCACAGCTTGTGGTAAGTAGTTTAAGTATAAAACAGGACCAAAGATAACAGGTTCACTCAAAACACACCACAGCCTGAGGGGTCCATCGTTCTGACGAAGAAACTCCGAAATGGTCTTTTTGGTCATTTTTTTTTTTTGGTCCGTTCCACATTATTGCTGGAAGAAAAAAAAATAATAATCCATCATTAGTGATGCTGAGATGAGAGGACTAACATTAAATATCTATCAATAGAACAGGTTGAGTGATGCGTTATATCTCAAGGTCTTATAAGAATAAATGTAGGCTACTTGCTTTTAACTGTTTGTACACAAAATATCTCCCTGCTATCCTGTTGTTTGTGCACATCCTCAAAAACTGTATGTCAGGTATTGACATGATGCAACACCATTATAAATAATGTAGGTGGTATAACACCATGTGCTCCTGTCACCACCTTTTGACTGGACAAGCTTACATTTTTCAAATATGCTTGTATTCTGTTCGACACAGATATTAAGTGCTGCTCTTCCTCTGACATTTATTGTTTACATCAGGGATGTCAAATTTGATCCAGAAGCAAAGAATGGCTAATTATTTCTGTTTGGTTAGAATGAAAACCCTTTCTTGATCCAGTTTCCCTTTTCTTTACATTTAAAGGTCTCCTATGCAGCCTTCAGATAAGATAAGATAAGATATCCCTTTATTCGTCCCACAGCGGGGAAATTTCAGTACAGTGTATAAATACAAGAGAAAAAGTAAAGACAAATATATACAACTGTGTGGAATATGGAGACTGGTTCACTGGGAGCAGCTCTGATTGTACAGTCTAATAGCAGCAGTGAGAAAAGACCTTCGATATCGTTCCTTCAGACACTTGGGATGTAACAGTCTGTCACTGAAGGAGCTGCTCAGATATGTAACTGTTTCATACAGGGGGTGAGACTCATTCTCCAGCAACGATGATAGCTTAGCTACCATCGTCCTTTCTCCCACCTCCTGTACAGTGTCCAGTGGAATCCACAGAACTGAGCTGGCCTTCTTAATCAGTTTATCCAATCTCTTCCCGTCTGCAGTAGAGATGCTGCTGCACCAACAGACTACTCCATAGAATATGGCTGACGCCACCACCGAGTCAAAAAAAGGTCTTCAGTAGTAGTGCTCTCTGAACTCCAAAAGACCTTAGTCTCCTCAACAGAAAGAGTCTGCTCTGTCCTTTTTTATAGATAGCGTCTGTGTTGTCGGTCCAGTTTGCTGTTCAGATGAAAACCCAGATATTTATGAGTCCACTCTCTCAATGTCCTTTCCCTGAATGTTCACTGGTGAGAAAGAAGTGTGTTTGTGCCTGCGGAAGTCCACCACCGGTTCTTTTGTCTTCCCTGCATTTAGCTGGAGGCAGTTCCGTTGGCACCAATCCACAAAGTTCTGAATCATTCAAAGTTCTGAGACCTCTGTCATCATCCTCTGTGATCAAGCCCACGATTGCAGAGTCGTCAGAGAACTTCTGCAGGTGACGGGTTGCTGAGCTGAACATGAAGGCTGCAGTGTAGAGTGTGAAAAGGAATGGAGCCAGGACCGTTCCCTGCGGGGCTCCAGTGTTGCAGACAATCATTTCAGACTCACAGTCACGAGTCCTTACATACTGTGGTCGGTTTGTGAGGTATTCCAGAATCCAGGAAGCCAGAAGATGGTCCACTCCCATGTACTCCAGCTTATCCCTCAGAAGCGCAGGTTGGATGGTGTTAAAAGCACTAGAGAAGTCAAAGAACATGACTCTCACTGTGCTCCCAGCCTTTTCCAAGTGTGAAAGAGACCTATTTAGAAGGAAGATGACAGCATCAGATGACTGGAGCAGCTTGCTGTGGAAGAGGAGATGGGTGGTTGCAGCAGGGGGGATTGGATGGGGGCACGGGTGGGTAGCTGATCAAATCTGTTAAAGAATAGATTCATATCATTTACCCACATATCATTTAGTCCACCTGAGAGTTGGACTCCTTATGACCAGTGATGGTTTTGAGCACCTTCCACACACCGCTAACATTATTCCACTGCAGCTGGTCCTCCATCTTCTCTTGTAGCATGCCTTTCCTTCGCTGATGATCTTTCTCAGTTCTCTCTGCACAGTTTTCAGCTCCTCCTCATTTCCTGATTTAAACACCCTGTTCTTCTCTTTAAGGAGAGTCTTTATATCAGAGTTAATCCATGGCTTGTTGTTGGGAAAACACTGTACATTCCTAGTAGGTACAATATTCTACACATAGAAGTTAATATAATCCCTTATACAGTCTGTTAAGTTGTCAATATCGTCCCCATGTGGATCGCACAGTTCCTCCCACACAGTTGTATCTTCGCATAAAGAAAGTTTTGGTTTCCGTACCAGTCTCCTGAATTTGAGAGTATTAAATGCCTCTAAAGGTTAGGGAAGCTTTCTATTCGAGACAAACAACCATGGTGAAAGTGGAAATGTTTAAAAACAGGAAGGGCTCATCACTGCCTTTCACTTTGCATAAAAACACAGTTTACAGAAGGACTGGGATGTTTTGGCTCTGAGGTGCCATCTAGTGGACATCACTATTAATTTTCCAGATATATTAAGGGCATTCAAGTGAAACTGGGACTTGTGATGAAGGTTTCTTGTGAATGACACACAGTACGGCGATGAGACTCTTAGCCACAGTAAAACATTTGAATTGTGCAGATGTTTTAAAGAAGGTCGTACGTCCGTGATCCAGGCCGAGGTGGCTCAGAGTGCACTGCAGTCGTTCCCGTGAACATTCAGCGAGGCACTGTTCTGATATTCTGCACAATCAAAAGGCTCAGTTTGACATGAACATACATAAGTCCTCATACATAAGACGGACAGTGAGTGAGTAAACAATGTCACTTGAGTCATCGCTGCTTCTGTGCACGCACACAGAATGTCACATTAGGAACCAGACTCTTTAATTAAAATGATCATGGAGTAAACTCAATATTCATGTTCAATATTACAACAACTGTATAAGATGATCCGCACTCCCATCTACCGTCTCCCCAGTCACATAGTTCATTTGTAACTGTGGTGCGAGCAAAAATGGTTGCCCCACTTGTGATTTCAGCGAAAGAAGTGTAGCGTGCAGTGATTAGTTTTCTGTGGTCTGAGGGTGTATCTGGTGCAAAAACAACCAACAGAAGAGGATAAACAGAAGTGTTTGGATATCTGCAAACAAAATTTGGACCGATACTCGGTCATTACTGCTGATGAGACACGGATTCATCACTACGAGCCTGAGAGTAAAAATCAGCAGAGTACGGAACAAAAACATCATTAATCACTGACCGAGAAAAAGTTCAAAAGTCAACCATCAGCGGTAAAATTGATGCTTACAGTTGTCTGGGATTGTCTGGGATTCTCAAGGTCCAGTATTGGAACATTTTCAGGAAAAAGGTTCAACAATCAACAGTGCTCGTTACAGTGAGACGCTAATTGAAGAGCTGAAGCCTAAACTTCTAGTTTAATGCAGAGGGCATGATTTTGCACGATAATGCACGTCTGCCCACGTTGTCTGTATGTTTTATCTATGAATGAGTGAGGGTTTAGCTGCGCTAGCCAATTAATACCAGCTGAACAACAATAACTGCCGATAACATTCGTCTCATCCAACACTTATGCATAAAAACAACATTTAAAATGTATGCATTACCTTTATCATCCTCTTGGCACTCTGGACTCATCTGATAAACACATAAATGAACAAAGTCAACACGAATACTACATACATGAATACAATAACCAGCTTCTAACTTCTTATTCTTTGTTTTTCGGGTGTTTCCTTTCAGGGATCGCCACAGCGAATCACCTCCATCTAACCCTTACCCTCTGCAACCTCTTCTCCATGCAGATAATTCATGTTAAATGACACACTTAAATCTAACTCCAGTAAACAAAAGGAAATATTTAGACTTTTAATAATCTAAATAATAGTTTTTTTTTTTCCCCCTTATGTTTTTTTTTGGGGTTTGAGATGAGCTGGTTAAATGTCTCTCACAATACATTTCTTTCCTTGTGGAGATACTTTGGTTCCAGCAAGATATTAGGCACAAGGGCACTTGAGCACACAGACACACCCACGTACACACACAAACACACCTCCTCAGTGATTTGGCTTCATACACAGTGTTGTCATCTTCATCACTTTCCAGTTGTGCCATTTCCACCGTGTCATCGTAGTTTGCCAGAAGTCCATACTTTTTTCTCGGTGTAGAAGATTTCTTCAAACTAAAGATGAATGAAAATGATAAGTCACTTCTGTCAGTAAAGCTTCACCAAATCTTTCACACACACACTCACTTATCAGAACCATAAACATTTTCACACTGTGAAGGGAAACAGCTTAAGGTGGCTTAGTGTGACCTGCATAACTGCTGTGTACTATGAACGAAATGACAATAAAAACTGATTTACATTAAAACTCTGTTTTATTTGAACTTATGGAGAGGTTGACAGTAAACAGGTTAAACTCATAACAGGCGTGTATAGAGTACCAATTGATTATGTACTTATTAGTATTAATATCTTATTAACTTTCATACAGGATTAGATAGTGTGAGAAAGATTTAGTAATTGTTTTTCTTCTGCGTCATCTAACAGCCGTTTGAATCCAGTCGGTTGGTTACATTAACACCAGCTGTAGGTCTCATTCTCCCTCATCTTCGCAGGCCTTTTAAAGTCGAATTTTCAGACCAGCCTTCCTTAACCTTCCTACTAATGCATCCTCCTCTGATCTTGTCTTGATGTGTTCTGTGACTTGAACTCTTCGTTTGCTTTAATCCGATACTTATACACACATTCCGCTCGACAGGTTTCCATCTCGGTATCACTCAGCATCTAGTTGGAATTCTGTAGGTTGCATCACCAACTCCTATAGACCTCACACTCCTCGGCTTCCCTGTCCTTTAAAGCCGTCCCTTTGGGTGTTTAACTACTATACAAACCAAATCAGCCATAACATTATGACCACCTGCCTAATACTGAGTGGGACCTTGATTTTGCCACCATAACAGTGATGCACTGTGTGTTCTGACATCTTTTTATCACAACCAGCATTAACATTTTCCTCAGTTTGATCTACAGAAGCTCTTCTATTGGATCGGATACTACACGGGTCAGACTTCACTGCTCGTGTGCATCAGTGAGACTTGGCCACACATGTCGCCAGTTCACCGGTTTTCCTTGCTTGGATCACTTTTGGCATGTCCTGGTCACTGCAGCGTGGGAACATCCCACAGTTTTGGTGTTGCTCTGACACAGTCCTCTAGCCATCACAATTTGGCTCTTGTTAAAGTCACTTAAATCCTTATGCTCGCCCTTTTATTTCTGTTTCCAGAAAAGGTTCACTTGCTGCCTAAATATTTCCCAGCCGCTACAAGTTAATGCTGGTTGTGACAGAAAGATGTCAGAACACACAGGTCATCACAGTTATGGTGGCAAAAGGGGCGGGGCTTACTCAATATTAGTCAGGTGGTCATAATGTTATGGCTCATCATGATGGTGTAATCGCCAATTCTTGGTCTGCTGATTAATATTTCCCCTCCTCATCACATCGACTTTGTCCTGATTTAAATGCACACTATCTGTCTTTGACAATTTGATATTGTCCTCAATCACATTCATCTATTATAACATATCCAGTGAGAACATGTCGAGCTATTCAGTACAGAACTTACGTTTGTTTTTAGACGTACTGTTAATGATAAACGTTACGTTACATAAAAAAAAAATCTTAAATCTGATCAGACTTACCGAACTGCTCGCACAAGGAAATAAAGCACCCCTAAAATGGTGATGCCGATGAGCACATACAAAGCCCTCTGGATCATAGAGCTGTTCAACTCCAGGCTGTTTAGAGTGACGTTCTTGTGTTTAGTGCTCGCGGGTTTGGGAGTAGTGATGCTAACTATGCTAGCTGCATGTCCAGGCGCTTTGGTAGAATTCTCGACGCCTTCGACCAACGAAATGGTCATTAAACAACAAACCAGACAGAAAGCTGTCTCTTTCATGGCTGTCCCTTTTTACGGAAATACGGTAAGTATAAAATTGCTGTTTTAAAGGAACCGGATTAACAACAACAACAAGTCCGGTTAACTACCAGCCTCTACACTGTCATGCTACTTCCTGTTTCTGAAGCGTGACGACATCTCTTTAGGTGCCCCCGTCAATTCCGTCCGGACTGAAACTAATCAAGAACAGAAACACCTAGTTCAGTAGTCATCGTTAAAAAAATTTTTTAAAGGGGTCATACGGTCCTACATGCACTTTTTCAAGCTGTTTGGACTGAAATGTGTGTTAGGAGAGTGTGTA
>JAQMYJ010000007.1:6453915-6476783 GCA_030014305.1 Clarias laeviceps | reverse complement strand
CCCCCCCCCCCCCCCCCCCCCCCCCCCCCCCCCCCCCCCCCCCCCAAGGAACAGCAACGAGAGGCTGCATTATTAATCAGAAGAGGAGAATTCATTCATACTGCATTCATGTGTTCCCTTTTCCCAGACGCTACATTAGTCACACTCATTGGTCTTTTATCGCTATTCCCCTTTTACGGCGTTCTGTCGTAACTCATGTGACGTGTAACACAGAGGCCGACCTAAACAGACTGGTCCGTTTACTTTTAGTAGTATGCAGTTATTTTTCTGCCAAAAACCTAAGTATAAAACGGTTTTGTACTTTTTTTTTTTTTTTTTGCTTACTCAAACTGTAATTAATGTAGGGACTTTATTAAAGTTGAAAGTCCAGCATAGACAGAACATTACTTTTTTTTTTTTTTTTTTTTACTTGAGTGCAATAAATGTTTTGCTGAAATAAATAAATAAAAATCATGTGAAAGACCTATGATCTCAATTCCCATGGAGAAAAATCATGATTCACGTTTTAGCAAGAATGGTGAAGCCCTACAAGCAACTAAGCAAAACAGTATCTTAGCTTACGGGATGTTGGAGAGGTGCAGTGTTGAGGAGGGCGGAAAGATGTTGGAGTAGTTCTTGGAGCCAGGCTTCTTAAAGCGATGGAGAGGGGAGTTACTGTAATCCTTGGTGAGGCCCTGGTCCTCGTGTCCCTCACGTGGCAGCTGAACAGTCGTGTGTTTGGATAAAGTGATGCGCAGCGCCCGTCCGTACAACTTCTGTCCATTCAAATGGCTCATCGCTAGAGGAAGAGAAATTCACACACAATAACAAACGCTGCTACATCTAGTAGTGAAGAGGATGACAGAGTTGACAAAATCAGTAATTTGAGATGTTCACCTAGCTGAGCCTGAGTGCCATCAGACATTTGGATAAGAGCATTCTCTTTTTTGTTGAACATAATTTTTACTCTTATCACATCACCGTATACACCTAATGAAAAGAGAGGAGAAATGTGGTTAGATGAAGAATAAATAAAAATAAATAAATAACCATAATTTTTTTTTTATAAACAAAAATAAATAAATAAAAGATCTTCAATAATCTTAGGGTTACAATCAAGACACTCCATCAAACAGAGTGCAGTCGAAAAGGTGCCATTGAATGATAAAGTTAAATACCAGATCGTTTTTAGCCAATGATTCCTATTGCAGTTGGACATGACCCACATTAGAGGTCTACCCAAGTAAAAAAAGTGTTAAAGTATTTAAGATTTTTGGTGAGGTTTGAAAACCTAATAAAAAGCCAAAAGAACAGATGCGAAAAGATGGACAGACTTTGCATTGCCATCCTTAAATGTATGAATTGAGAAAAAAATAATAATAATAATGAAACTCCGCTGTAAGAAGGCTAGCTTCAGGTCAAAAGGTTTGGTGGGGGGAAAAAAAAAAGGCAAAAAATAAATAAAAAGGAAAAAGCTTTAACAAATGGATAAATATGACAGGAGTCTTGACTATTAACCAAAGTTTAAAAGCTTCCCTCAAAAGACATGCAAAACTATTTCAAAAGCATGCATCTTAAATAAACAGTCTATAAAAGTTCAAAAAGATACAGCATCTCATTCAGTTTTAAAATGGAGCACCATAATGATTAAAAAATTAAAAAAAAAAAAAAAAAAAAAAAAAAAGTGATTTTGTTGTTTTTGGCGAGTGCTGCAACTTTTTGGATCGTTTCTTATCTCAGCACACAAACACACAAAAACACACAAGCACTCAAACTGCCTTGTGAGGGAAGAAATTGAAAGAACAGAACAAACAAGTGATAACAAAAGATGCTAAGGATAACATACCGAAAAGAATAAAGAGGCATTGGGGCGTAACTCTCTTTAGAGGACAGCAGAGGAAGGCAGCGGAGGGAAGAAGGGAGAGGTAAAGATCGGAGGCAGAATGGAGGTTCAACATGTCCACAGCGAGGAGGCAGATCCACGGGAAATGGCGAAAAAACGGTGGTTGGATCATGAAGATGGTTAATGGATTGGGAATAGAAAGAGGAGGGGAGAGGTGGACATGAAAGTGTAAGGAGTGAATCATGTTCAATGTGAGTATGTTTGTGTATACGTGTGTGTGTGTGTGTGTGTGTGTGTGTGTGAGATGAAAATAAAAATGAGTGGAACACATGTGGCAGCCAATTGGCAGGCGGACATGGTTGCAAAAGAAAAAAAAAAAAAGAAAAAGAATGGGGTATGGGGAGGGAGAGAAAAGGAGGTAAAAAAAATAATGAAAAACAGTCAGTATACATATGGAAATACAATAGTGGTCAAGTTAAATTTTAAAGAAAATAATCAAACAGAAGAAAGTGGTTTCCTTGCAAAAAATTAAGTTAATAGCTCAAATCAACAAAAGATACAATTTTCTAAAGCCTTTTAAAAGAATAAAGCAAACCATTTACAAGTATTGATATTTCATTAAACAATGTAGAAAGCTACAAGACTATTGACCCACAAATAGGGTTTAAAGCTCGTCTTGTATTCTCAAATTATAAAAGTGGTTTATCTGTAACACATTACATAGCATCCAAAGCTCCAAATCATAGAATCTCTCAATACTTGAACTTGTGTAAATGGTTAAGAATATTCTAATAAAATGATTCAGTTTTAAAATATGAAACTTAAACTTGGGAATGTTAGGAAATTACAAAAATTACACAGAAGGGATGAACACTGGGAAGAAACAAAAGCAAAGGTTCAGTTACATGAAATGTAAAAGTGCCATTCAGGATGCATAAACAATTAAAACATAAAATTTCATAAACACTATACCGCTTTATGGGACCAATTTTTATTATTTAAAATGACTTAATCTATACATATGAAATAATCTTTAGTGCTAACCTATAAGTATTACTCTACATTTTTAAATAGTAAATTTAAAGCTGAAGGGAAGGAAACCCACCCTTCCTAACATGACAAGCACCAGAACATTATATAAAATTTCTCATAAAACCAAGAAGCCTAATTGCTAAGAAATGTAGCTGCATGTCACTAACCTCAGGATTCAAATTGCTGACCAGCATGACACAGTTGCCGGCAGGAAGAGTAGGGAAACCCAGCCTGCCTGCCGCTGCAGCAGCCGCCGCTGCTGCACTGGGAATGGCCAAAGACGACAATGCTCCAGGAATACCTGGCATGGTCAAGCCTGAGAGAGAGCAAGAAAGAGAAATATATGAGCAAACAGTCAGCTCCTGGGTTTACTGTAGGTGAGCAGTAAGACTTGCGAGATCGACAAACCTGCAGCCTGCTGAATGGCAAAAGCTGGGGGGAAGGCATGGGCACCGGCATACGGACCAGCAGAAATGATCCCAGGAGTGGCTGTAGATTAAAAACTAAATGTTAACTCAAGGCATAAATAAATCAAAGCATTTCTACAGATGTGAATTGAAATCAACATGATTGTGAGTGACATCGTACCAAATGCAGCTGTTGCCATCGCGTGGTGGTCGATAGCGGGCTGACCGTCTCCTGATGGCAGATCAGGCCTTGTGTAATCCCGACTCTTGTCGTTGTTGTACTTAACGTTCAAACTGGTGAGCTTGGAAAAACTGATGCGCAGAGTGCAGCATGCGTTGTAGATGTTCTGTCCGTCCAGAGCCTACATAATGACCACAACGTTAAACAACACCAGGTTACAAGTAAAAATAAATAAATAATTCATACATATTAGTCATATTCGTCTAAATTTAGGACCTAAACTCACGAAACATTCCAACGAGAATAAAAATATATATATATATGTTTACACGAACAAATAACACAAATGTCCTCTAGATGGAGCCACTCACCAGCTTTGCATGTTGTGCAGTAAGACCATCAGCAAACTGCAGAAGAGCCTGGAACTGGTTGTTCTTGGTAAAAGTGATCACTTTCAAAACGGTGCCGAACTTGGAAAAGATCTGTTGGAGATAACCACGCCATTAAACATCAAAACCTGACAAGCCTTCTCGTAATTTTTATTATTTTTTTAAAACTCCTTAAAAAGGTAAAGAAGGTACTCCTAATGAAAAGAAACACATGTACCTGATGCAGAACATCCAGGGTGACCGGGTAGAAGAGGTTCTCCACCACCACCCTGAGGACGGGGCTAGGGCCGCTCGCACCACCCGCTTCTACACCACTTAATGACATGCCGCCTGTCTGGACTGCGTTTACGGCCTGCAGTGCCGCCTGTGCTCTCTGATGTTAAAAAAAGGGTAGAGAGGGGGGGGGGGGGGGTTTAAAAATCAGACAGAAGTGTTCGGTATTTATCCGGCTTTCCCTTTCATTCTTATTATAAAAAGATACAGTACATTTACACAAGGCTTTCCTGCAAAGGGTTGGTTCATTCTTGAATTACCTGAATAATTCTGATTATGTTACTCATCATTGTGCAACTTAAATTATTAAAGCAACAGATATTTAAAAAAAAAAAAAGGAGGTACGAAATGTAGGAGTAAAGTTCCCTTGAGAGTAAACAACTCTTCGTTGCTAATTTAAACAGATTACACAACCAGAGGAACAAACCAAGGAACCACCACCACCAGTAGGTAGATAAGCCTAGGCTGTGGAATGCATTTAGTGCAAACAGCACGATGATCCTAGCGAGGATGTGTTTAGAAGAGAAGAGTTTTGGTTTAAAAGAAAAAAAAAAGGAAACAAAAGGGGCAAGCTATATGCAAGCGAGTAAACAACCTCATCCGTTCATATTAACATTCCACTGCAGCTGGAGAAACAGTAATCACAGCTGTGCTACAAAACAATCCTAACAGATACAAGTTTTAGGATATTTACTTAGACACTTCAGTTTTGCTTAACTACACAGACTGAGCATGCACGAACTCAGAAATATGGGGCTGAAGCAGGCACAGAAAGTGAAAGATGAAAAGGATTGGATGGAAAAAGCCACATTCTCCCCCCCCGGAGTACATACCACTTGGTTTGGTGAGTTGTCTGTTTTCAGCTCCTTGTGGTTGGAATACTGCATAAAGATGGGATGGTTCCTGATCACTGGTGTGACTGAAGAGTAATAGCTGACCATAGTCTGGGCTGCCTCCTCTGTATTCATCTCAAGGAAAGCCTAGACACATGAAACAACTTTTTTTTCTAAACCCTTTTATTGTTTATCATCTCATTTCCTATAATTTTATCACTAATTCACATGTTAATCTGTAAAACATTTCCAAGGGCTACATATTTAAATTAGGTAAATCAGTTCATGGAGCATAAACAGGAGGGGGGGGGGGGGTAATATTGCTGCCAAAACCACATGCAGCATTTTGTTTAGTGGTACGAGAACTGTTCCACATGGTTTACTGGCCTTTCCCAGTGGGACTGAATAAACAAACATGAAATGTACATAAATTAGCATTCGAAGTGTATTAAAAATAATACCTGGTTCTTTCCTTTCAGCATAAGCAAGTTGGTGACTTTGCCAAAGGGTAGGCCTAGAGAAATAACCTCAGCCTCATTGATGTCACTAGGCAGTTTGCGTACGTGTATGACTCGGGATGGAATCCCAGGACTTCTGATGTCACCCTTGAATTTTTTGCTGTCGTTGCCATTAGCTGTGATAGACAGGAGATTAGGTTAATTGTCTGAGATCTGACATACCCATACCCATCATTTCTCTAAAACATACCTGCGGAACTCATGATATAGGGCCCGTTGGAAACACAGGAGAAAAGTTCGTCAGAGCCTCTCTATAAAAGAAATAAAAAAAAAATAATGATTTAACAGCAACATAACCAGACAGCCTACATATGTACAGACATTCCTCAGAGACTATCAAGTCAAATAGACAAGCTTCTACACAGTGGAAACAAGATGGGACATGCTGAAATGTTCAGGAAGTGCCTGAGTAGTCACAACTCAAGAGTCAGCAAGCTGACCTAATAAGGACAGCTGTGGGCTATGGTTTACCCACTTCGTATGATGGAAAAAAAAGAGAAAGAAAGAAAAAGTGATAGGAAGTAGGCATTGTGAAAACAAGCAGTCATCCTGTGCGAAGGGAAGGGTCATATTAACCAGCAGCCTTAAAACATTCCCCAACCCCACCAGCAAGAGAACAAGAAAGGAAACTCTGGTTTTAATAGCAGGTGGGGGGGTCTGAGGGATACAAGGGTTTCTGGGTCATCAGACAAGAGGAATGAGTGGGAGGACTCGCATTCGAAGGAGTGAAAAAAAAAAAAAGACCGCGCACACTGGTACGGTTTTATTTTGGGTGCTGGTTAGAGCAGCGACGAAACACTAATACTCTGACGTAGTTGTACATATTTGCCAAAACAAGTTAAATGTAAAAAAATTTTTATAAATGGAGAAGGATTTTTTTTGTTTTGTTTTTATATATTGGGCACCTCCTTTAGCAAACAGGCCATTACGGTGGACGTAGCCATCCCAGAAAACTAACATAGGCACAGTCAGCATTCCATGTCACCCAATTTCAAGCAGCCTAATGGAGCCAAGGCGGCCACATGCATGCATCCTCAACCACGCATTTAAAATTCCACTGCTCGGCAATCAATAATTAGAGCCATATGGAGAGCTGTGGAGTTAGGGCACTACTAAAGACTACTATGGAGCAAAAAAAGAGGGTAGGCTAAACATTTGCCGAACGTCACTGCTGAACTACTTCATGCTGGTTTTAGCCATAAAGCCACTCCCAACTCTTTATAACCTTTAAAATAAGCTATGAGAATGCAGAGTCTGCTTTAAATCAGACATGCTCTTACAAGTAAGGATAATTAAAAATCGGGATCATGTTAAACCTAATTAAACACATTTCAACTGTTAACCAAAAGGAGGGACACAAAAATGGGTAATTTTTTTTAAACTGTACAGCAGGACCTGGCAAGTCACATGAAGCCAGGTTATAAAAAATAAAATAAAAAACGGGGGGGGGGGGGGGGAGACAGGCGGCTGCAATGATTCACAGCGAGAAGGTGGCTGTTACCAAGAGCGCCCTGATTGTCATTCGCTCACCATGGAGACCTTGTGTCTAAGGCTGCAGGTGACCGAAACCCAACCCTTTCGGGCTTGAATACACAGTGCCGATTGTCGGCAGGGGGCCAGGTGTAATGTTTCGTCTACTGTTTGAAACCATTAAAGATTTACCACCCCGGGCATACAGGTTATCAGGCTTCCAACATTTTTTAACCGAGCGCACACACATACCTGCTTTCAAAATTAAATTAAGCAAAACAGGCATGAGCGTATCCGGTAAGCAGTGACCTGATCCATTAGCACCCCCCCACAACCTTCTCTCTAATCAGCAGAGCTGAACAAACTCAAGAGCAACATGTGTCCATAGGGGAGCGGCAACCATATTTGCATGTAATGAATAGGCTCTATTCATGTCATCATGTCAACACCCAAAGCCTATTTTTGAGGAATGCATTTTAAAACAGGTCTACTGAACAGTTTAGGCAAACAATCAGTTGGCGTAATGCAAACCAGCCTTTAGGCACGCCTGAACGGACAGGTGAAAATGATTACAGAAGAGCACAGAGCCTTCGGCATCATGAAAATATCCAGCAGCTAGTTGTGTAAATGTGATCAGGTGGAGGTGAGGAGGGGGGGGGGGGGATTTTCCTCCAGCACTTTACTTCCGCATGAACACAATACAAACACATATTTCGAGAAAACAGCTGACCTGCACATTTTTTTTTTATAGACTTTCAACCCAAATCCAACTGGACAGTAAATTTCAGAAAATCATCAGTTATAACTTATGTTCCTGTAAAGCTAATTCGTGACAATAACCATTTTTCGTAAGTACTATACAAATACAGCTGAAATGAATACTGCGCCACAATAACAGGAACTATTATGCAGACAGACAAAGATAACAGATTAAAAAAAGAAAGAAAAAAAAGGTCATGCATCTTATCCACGAGAGTTGATGATTCACTGAATTACAGACAAACTAAAGCAATCAAAATGTAAGCTCTTTTTGCACAAGAAAAATACATTCTTCTTGCACAAGAAACATTAATGATGTTTTAGGGCATTCGTTGGCCTTGAAACATGCAAGGCAGTCAGGTCAATGGTGCCTATGAATCGCTCCTTTGTTCCCAACATTGCAGGTCCTCCCAGCTAGCTTACATACCACACATGATTATCTTTAGTGAAAGACCAGAGAGGAATGCACACAACATATTAACCGATGGTGGTGGATTTAAGACGTTGATGAGCTTTGCGATTTTTAGCTCGACACCAAGACCCATTCAAGTAAAGAATAGGCAGAAATACAACAAAAGGTAAAAACTTCTCCTGTCTGTCTTTAATCCCAACCTGAAATACAGCACCTAAACAATAACCAAAATGAAGAAAGGAAAAGGAGGAAGATGTACAGGGAAAGGGAAAAAAAAAAAAAAAGATAAATACACCCACTAGACTTAAACTTGGCAAAGCCACTTTTTTCTAAGGTGCAAAGTGAAGAGTCATGCTGGTTTAAAGGGAGTGGAGAAAACTACACCCTTCAGATGCACAAACAAGAAACCAAGGAAGCATACTAAGAGGGAAATAAAAAACTAAAATATTTAGCATGTACAAAGTCTTTTGCAAACAGTTTGCAGAAAGCAATAAAACATACAGAAAAAAAATCCAAACATCCTACCTTTGTTCCAACCGCAATATCATGGACAACGCTGTAAAGGACATTAAAGTAATATTAGACAAGCAAGAAGGGAAAGTTGATTTAAAAACAATAATAATAAAACTTTGCTGTTTTGACAAAAGACTGCAACATGAAACATTTTTATAAAAGTAAAGCAGTAGGCATTAGAGAGAAAAGGTTGATCAAATTCTAATCTAGAACATCAGTGCTATGAATTTGGCCTGCGCAATCATGAAGGAAGGAAGGAAGGAAGGAAAGAAAAAGAAACTACCCAAACTAAGGGGAAAAATGTTGTGGGGATTATTTCACTTGAAGCAAGAGGCATTTTAGAGAGGGTTATAATAAATAAATTAAAAAAATAAAAAGTTCAAGCAATGCATTCCCAGAGCAGATAGAACGGGGGTGGACTGGACAGTCTAAACTGCATCCTGGGAGTCTCTTCCCACAGCAAGCAAAGAAAATATGAGCGGCATTTTAGGGCCAAGCTCAGTCGCCCTTACAACCCCCCCCCCCAAACATCCTGTACCTCCTTACAGGAAACAACACGAAAACCCAGGACTGCTTATACAGCTCGGGTCGACAAACTTTAGGGTAAAACACACTTGTAACTTGTTATACTAAACCCACTAAATGAAAGGGGGTTAAAATTACATACATAAAACACACACACACACACACACATATATATATATATATATATATAGGTTATGTTTGCCTTTTTTTTTGCAAAATGTGGCAGATACAGGAAGCTTGGGTGGGTCACACTATTGTGAGGCTTTTGTTGAAAAAAAAAAAAAAAAAAAAACCTCTTGAGGAAATAAGACCGAAGTCGTCTTAAAATAGAAGCAAGCAAATGCAGATCTAGATCAGGGATGATAAAAACAATACAACGTGATGTGTGTACTTCAAGAAAGTTAGAAAACAATAGCTTGTTACAGTTAGACTTGGGCAATACTTTAGCAACATCACGTATGCAAAACAAATAACAGGCGTCTTGACCAATAAATTATGCTTAAAATAGATTTTTGCTTGTTTTAATGGCATGAGTGAATAAACCATAAGACAGTACGTTTTTCATCAAAACTTGTAGTAGTATTATATTATATTAGACTTACTCTAATTCTGCGTAACTCGATCCCATAGGATACAAGTCAGTCTCTAGGCGGCTGCATAAGGAAAAGGGGGGGGGGGGGGAAACAGGTCAATGCTACATAAAAGGAAAATCATGTTAGTGTTTATAGAACATAAATGTCCGCCGTGAACACCGAATGCAACGCAACAGGTAAAGCAACCGGAAAAGCCTGCGCTCGCGCTGTTGCTAACAATCGGTGGCGATAGAGAAGCGCGTGGCTAATCCGTCGAGTTAGGTTTGGCTAAGAGCGAGTACAAAAAACTTGGTCCCTTATTTCCTCAGATAAAGGACTACAAAAGTACAAAACAGCAAGAAACACCTAGTTATATTTAAAAAATGCTAAACCTGATAAACACTTAACCGCTTCCAGCTCGAGGAGACAGTGATGCGTGGAGGATTCGGCTGGTTTCCATCGCAACCCGCGAGCGCAAACGGTTAAGCTTATTTACACACAACTTACTCAAATCAACTCGAACTCGGCTGGTCGGTAATAATAAGTAAATATTCGGCATGAAATGACATTAACGGTTCGCTATGTTTCGTGTTGTGTTTTTGTTTGTTTTCTCAGAAAGGCAACGTAACAATAAACTTACCCGTCCATTGCACAAAGAAGAACTTGAGGTCTAACCAGGAACTTTGTGGCTTGGAGGAGTTTTCTTATACCGCGACAAAATGGCGGCGCGCTCGCAGGGCACTCGGCAGCGCGCGGTGATTGGGGCGCGCGAGTGCTGTGGGCGGCTGAGACACGAACTGCTATCTGATTGGATAAGACGCGACATGAAAGCAAAGGGCGGCTACAGGTTTCGTGTGAACCAAGAAATGCTTTCAGATACACTGATCATCCATAACATTATGACCACCCGCCTAATATTAAGAAAGAACTCCCTTTGTGCCACCTTAACACTAATGCACTGTGTGTTCTGACCCCTATCTATCATAACCAATTTGACCAATTATTCAATCTATTCAGCCTTGGCCCCCGTAACCCTGTCGCCGGTTTACCAGTTTTCCTTCCTTGAGAAAAATATTGGCAAGCATAAGGATATGAGTGACTTTGGCGAAGGCCAAATTGTGATGGCTAGAGGACTGGGTCAGAGCAACCCCACTCCTGTGGGATCTACCTGGTCTGCAATGGTCAAGACCTCATCGTCATCTCATCGCATATACCGCTTTATCCTGTATCCAGGGCCTGTATTTGCGAACTCCAATTAGCCTAATCTTCATGTCTTTAGACTGTGGGAGGAAAGCGGAGCACCCAGCAGAAACCCACCAAGCATGTGGAGAACATGCAAACTCCATGCACACAGCCTTAAGGCAGGAATCGAATCCAGAACCAGGAGGTGTAAGGCGATGGTGCCAACCACTAAGCCACCATGCCGCCCGGTGGTCAGGACCTTCCAAAATAATCCAAGGAATGAAAACCTGTGAACTGGCGACAGGGTCATGGGCTGCCAAGGCATACTGATGCACATGGAGAGTGTAGTCTGACCTTTACTGTATAGTCCAATCCAATAGAAGAATGACTGTAGATTGATGGAAAGGTTAATGCTGGTTGTGATAGAAAGGTGTCAGAACACACAGTGCACCTCTGTTATGGTGGCAAAATAGGAGACCAACTCAATAATATGCAGGTGGTCATAATAAGCATTATTGCTGCCTTAATGTGGCAGCAATAATGTTAGGGCTGGTAGGTGTATGAATATATCATATTGTATTCATACATTATATTTTGGTGTGGAATGCAGTCATAGAATATTTATATCATGTTTCCAAAGTATACTGTGTGTATCTAATGAAACAATTGTTTTCTTAGCAAACCTAGTGTCATTTGGTCTCTAATTTGGAGGAACCATTAAAGCTTTTATACAAAAGCTGTACAAAGCTACAGTAGACAAGTGTATTCCTATGTAGTGTCTCTGTTTATGCACATGGTTCATCTTTCAAAGCATTCCCAAGTAAAACCTTGCTTGAAAATGACCCAGATGAAAATTTCAGTTTAGTTCGGACTAGCAATTAAAACAATCTTTTAATAAGTGGTACCTTATTGGGAATCTTCACAGAATGACCAGTTCCAGTCATTTAAATTCTTCTTAGTTGTTTTCTTTGCTTAATGCAGTCCAATGATTTGACCTTTCTGAAATAGCGATTTGACCTTTCTGAAAGAGTTTCTGGCTTTCTTCTACTAATGCTACACCATATGAAAATTTTTTTTTTTAAATAAGGAAAAACATGAAAATAATTTATCAGCAGCAATAATAGTCTTCAAGCTCATCCTGTTGTAGCTGATAGCTAATCGTTCTGACGTGAATTTTCCAGCAAGGTACAACAATTTAGTCTTCCAAAGAACCTACACTGCCCTGCCAAAAAAAAAATCTAAAGAAAACAACTAAGGAGATTTTAAATGACTGGAACTGGGTAGAGAACCCTTCCACACATCTGTGAAGATTCTCAGTCATCCAGTTGAGGTTATCTGAGTGTTGAGTCGTGTTGACTGGACTTCATTCTTGTTAGGCAGAAACATTTCATTTGGTTTCTACCTAAGAAGAAAGAAGTCAATTCGACAATCACGACTCAACACAGAGCTAATCCTTCAACACCTTATCAAAACCTGAAAGGATAAGTGCTGAACTGTCACCTTCGACACTAAGGTCAACAGTAAAAACTAGAGCTATGTTTAATAGTGAAAATAAGAGCATTTGCCCGCAATGTGATGAGAACACTCAAGATTGGGGATAAACAGCTGTGTGGGCACAAGAAAACCACTTGTTATGTAGAATCAGAAAAAACATCTTCAGTTGGTTTGAGAGCAAGAAGATTTTTGGAGGACTTTGGAGGAATGGAAAAGCGTTACGTGGTCTGATGAGTCCAGACTGATCTATTCCAGAACCATAGGTGCATCAAAGTAAGAAGTGGCAGGCAGTGTATTAACCCTCTGTATATAGAGTTTGGAAGATATCTTCAGATGATGTATAATCATCTGCGCATTTGAGAAAAGTGTAACCTTACTTCCTACAACACTCACAACCAAAATTGTATTATTGCGCACTTTAAATCACCAACCCAAGCAAAATTGTTCTGACTAAATTAGAGTAGCAGGCAGGATTTCGGTAGGGAAGATAGGTAGATATACGACTGACATTGACAGACTCCTAATTACACTGTTGTCTTGGACTGCCATTAGGTTTATCCATGCAGGGCATCAGAGAGAATTCAAAACCATACTGATGACCCTGGAAACCTCTGCACTGAAACTGAGTCATCTGACCACCTAACGTAGACAATTTTCTTCTTATCTTTTATTGAGACAAGCCATGGATGTTTAACCACAGTTCACTTTAGTCTACAAAGTTCAGTATGTTTGACTATTTGTTTATTATCTATATGTCAAGAAATGTAAAGGACAGGATTTTTGATTTTGCACCATTTTTAAAATTCTCTTAAAAAATCTTAAAATTATCATTAACTTAAAGCTTAAACTAACTGTATTTTGTGATCTGACCTAGTAACATATAATTTTTGGTATATACATAGAGTATATTTTTTTAATCTGCCACAGATAATGAGATCTAAATAAATCAATAAATTATTAATGCTTTTTAAAAAAGGAATCATTTTAATAAATCCATACAGAAAAAATAATAAATTGAATATTTTTTTTTTCAGTTTTCTGTATGGACAACAATAAACTCTTCTTCGTCTGCTACTGACTTCTTGAATAAGGTCTTGGAGTCAGGTACCATAATGAATAATTCCTCAAGGTTTCTACACAGGTACAGGTTGCGCACCTGGTTGAAGATAAATAATGGATTACAGGGCAGAAAGAACAACTGATACGTATTGTGTCCAAGTGAAGTGAGGTTTAGTAACACAGATGGAAATGCACATAGCATATATGGACAAAGACAGTTATAAAAGCAATTAATATTTCTTTATTTTGGAACTGCTATTGCTATGTAACACTGTGTAACACTGTTGTACTTCATACTAAATGTCTATTCATGTTGTACTTAATTTCAATTTTTCTTTTTTTTATAGTCTTTATTTGTGGGTAATGCAGTGGTAATATGGGTTGAGTTACTGCCTTGTAGCTCCAGGGTCCCTGGTGAGCTTCGGTTACTATCAGTATGACAGTGTTTGTATGGCTTTCCTTCAGGTTCTCAGGTTTCCTCCAACTGGCCAAATGAATGCATGTAGGACTGGCTAGTCTAAAGTTCCCCTCATGTAGGTGTGTAAAGAGTTGCACCTCTCCTTGCGGCCAGCATTTTCTCTTTCCCTTCCAGTCAGATGCTAAAGAGAAAAATATTAAATTTTATTTTACTTGGCACAGTGTATGATTATACTGTATCTATAATAATATCAAATGGTGGCACAGAGAGTGATGCAGTCACCTCATTTCAATCCAGAGCTCAGGTTATTGCCCGTGTTGAGTTTCACATGTTTTTCTGTGTCCGTGTTGGGTTTTCTCCAGCTTCCCTGGTGTCATCTCACCTCCCAATAAGATAGCAGTTGGATTTCCACCACCCATAGGTGTGAACAAGTTTGTGAATGATGCCCTGGGATGATTGGGCGTGCCATGACCAGAAGTATATATAAATATATAAAAGTGCATGAGTATAGCTCATGCCATCTATTTTTCCTGATCAAAACCTGCAAACTCAGAATTGCTTACTTTTTTTCCTTTTTTTAAATTTATTTTTTTAGCAACATTGGCCGTAGCCAATGTTTGAGCACTATAAAAGGGAAACGCCTTGCGTAATCAACCGTCTCAGAGATAAAGGAGAAGTTGTGTACAGTAACATTTTGGCTGAGTAAGAGCATTAGGTTATGCGATTGCATCTACACTATATAGTTAAATATATCTATACACCTCAATATCACAACTATTTGAGCTTGTTGAACATTCCATTTCAAAAGACCCTTCAGTCAGAAGACTTACTGTAAGAGCTTGGAGTGTGTATGTGGGAATTTGTGCCCTTTTAGTCAAAAGACCATTTGTGTGGTGAGGTACTGATGTTGGACAAGGAGACCTGGCTCCCAGTCAACGTTCCCATTCACCCAAAAGGTGTTCAGTGAGGTTGAAGTCAGGGTTCTGTGCAGACCTCTTTCAGCTCTTGAAACCATGTCTTTATGGACCTCTTTTTGTGCACAGGGGCAGGCATGCTAGAACAGGAAATAGCCTTTTCCAAACAGTGGCCACAAATTTGAAAGCATGCGACTGTTTAAAATGCCTTTGTGTCAAAAATACCACTTACTGTGACTAAGGGGAAATGGCCCAAGTCATGAAAAACTGCACCAGACCATTATCCCCTCTCAAACAACGTTTACTGTTGGATGAGTTATAGATGGACTTTCCCTTCTATCAGTGCTTTCTTTAGAGTGACACCTGGTGTTTAGATTTGGTCACTGAAAATGATTGCTTAACAACCAGTTCTTGGATTAAGTCAACACTGTACAAAAGAATGCTGACTACATTTTTCTGTGGTTGAACTTTAATATAGGCTAGTGCAGTAGAAAGGTTTTGCCAGTGTAGTCTAAGCAGCTACCAGCCAAAACACAGGCTGAGCTGGTCAAACTGGTGGACTAATTGTCTTGCTATTGTGTTATTGTCTTTGATGTATTGATGTTTTGTTACGTTTAGTTTCTGGTCATTTGCCATACATACCAGTAAAGCAGTGGAACTAACTTTTCTCTGGGATCAAAAGTGCAAAACATTAAAATGCATAAAATTTTAGAAACAACACTGTACACATGGATCATTAATTACATACAATCCCATTAGTAGGCCATGTATGCAGAATTTAAAATGTAAATTGTAAGCTGTAAAATATATAACTTTCAGAAATTATCTTGGGACCCAAGATTCATCTATGTGGGGACCAAAGCCCAGTTTGTCCAATCTGATCCCAGAAAAAAGCACAAATTGCTGAAAAGAGTCAATGCTGGCCATGAGAGAAAGATATCAGAACACTCAGTTCATCACAGCCTGCCATATATGGGGCTTAGCAGGCAAAGAGTTCAAGGATGTTGATCTGTTGATCTGGCCTCCAAATTCCCCAGATCTGACTCCGATTGAGCACCCATGGAATGCGTCAGATAAAAAAACCTCCTCAGACATACGACACCCAAAGGATCTACCCCTAACATCTTGTTGCCAGACACCACAGCATACCCCCAGAGGTCGTGTAGAGTCATATCTTGAGGGGCCAGAGCTGCCACGACGCCACAGTGGGAACCAAGACAACATTGGGCATAATATTTCAAAATCTATAACTGAAATGATGCCACAAACAGTCAGAGTGAGATGAGTTGGCTATTAATCAGCCTAAAAGCCTGAGGAGGGAAGCTGTGTAATATTCTAATATTTTTTTCTCTAATGTATGAAAGGTCCTGTCTAAAAGCAAAGGAATGAAAAGTTTGTGAAATGGGTGTAAAAGGGTCCCTGACAATGTTAATTGCCTTGTGGAGGCATTAACTGTGGTGAACTTCTCCAGTGATCTTCTTCACGCCTTTGATTACCTTCTCCAAGGCTTTGGTGTCATGGGTATCAAGTGGTGATGAAAAATGGCAGCAGACTTTTAACTTTGCCTCTTTAAACGGTTGTGAGAATGTTCGGTAGTAGTGATGCTTGCTTAAAAAGTGTAACCTCTGCTGACGGTGGTGTTTGCACACGTAGTCACATGCATTATTAGCTTTTATGTCACGAGTGTCACAGGCAGTTATCAGCTTTGGTTTCATAGTCTCAATGGGCATGTCAGAGGAATAACCCACCGACTGTAAGGCATCATCATCATCATCATCAAGTTTTACGTCAATTAATGTAGCATAGGTAGCGGCGTCTGCGACAAAAACAGGTATGTCAGGCTGAGTGAGCTCAGGGCTGCTGAAACCCTGGATCAGACTACAGAGAGTCTACAGCCGCATGCAAAAAGTAAGGGCTGCCGAAACATCGGCACAGCGGCAGCAAGTTGACTGCACACTCTATTCGCAGGTAATAGTAGCACACAAGCATCAGGATCTGCACGTAGGTGTAGCCATGGGCAACCTCCAGTAAGTTATAAGAAGAGAGATCTTTGAAAGGTATCAAGGGTTTTACAGATACAAAACTATTACAATTTATTGTAAACATTTGTGCAGTGTTTAACACTTTGGGCATAATTTTCACATCTTTACATAATTTTTTATGTAAACAAGTTTAATCATTGAATTATTTTTAAATCCAGCTTTTTTTTTTTTTTCAAACTACTGGATTGTGATTTAGGCAGGATGGTGGGTTTGTGGTTAGCACTGTCGCCTTGCACCTCCAGGGTTCCTGTTTAATTTCCAACTCGGGTCTGTGTGCGTGAAGTTTGCATGTTCTCCACGTGCTTGTTGGGTTTCCTCCAGGTACTCTGGTTTCCTCCCACAATCCAAGGACATGCTAATTGGCGTTCGCTAATTGCTCACGGTGTGTGAATGAGCGTGTATGTGAGTGTGTGTATGTCAGTGAATCATGTTTTAAGCAAAACAATAAATTAATTTTAACAGGAAATTGATGGAAAACATTGTTTTGCTGAGGAAAATGTACAAACTATTTTAATTATTGAAATATGAAAACTTTGAAACTTTGTATGAATTTGTCAACATTGTCACGCGATAAGTTACCACTGTCTGATGGTGTTGACAAAATTCCACGGTATGTATGTTGGAGCCATTTTGTTTTTGCATAATTTGCTAGATGCATATTTAATGTGCTTGAAATTAATTAATTTTATTAAAAATTACCCTAAATATAATATAATTTAAGACTGACAGTGTTGACATGTTATGGTTGTGAAGTTATGGTTATCAAAAAAAAATTTGTATATATATATATATACTGTATATATACTATATAGGCACGGTGGTATAGTGGTTAGCACTGCCTTGCACCTTGTTCGATTCCCGTCCAGGTTCGATTCCCGTCTCTGTGTGCATGGAGTTTGCATGTTCTCCCTGTGCTTGTTGGGTTTCCTCCGGGTACTCCAGTTTCCTCCCATGGCGCAAAGATATGCAGGTTAGGCTAATTGGCGTTCCCAAATAGCCCATAGTGTGTGAATGGGCGTGTGAGGGTGTGTATGTGTGTGTGTGCCATGTGATGGATCTGCACCCTTTCCAGGCTCCAGGTCTCCATGACCCTGAATACAGGATAAAGCAGTATAGAAGATGAGTGAGTGAGTACTATATATTTATATACAGTACACACAAAATTATCAAACTTACCAGAACCTGAGCAGTTGGACGGGTTAAAACAAACAGGGAGTCATGAAGGGGTCCTTTGAGTTTCGGTTGACCACAAGATTGCCTGACTTTTTTTTTTTTTTTTTATAAATGTTTGACATTGTTGATAGAAACTCAAACTAGACACAAATTTAGCAAATTAAAATTTGTATATTAAAAAATTGAAAAATATAAATTAATTAATATGTACATATTTTACTTAGCACATAGTAAGTGACTTTTTTCATATACTGTACATGTATTTTAATAAAAAGATTTTTTTTTTAGCTTTTTGAACATGTTTATCCTTATTCTGGACAAGACTTTCTCAGGTCTAGTGAGGACACTTTAACAAAAAAAAATAAATAAATGTAGGTAGGATTTAAAAAATTATTTTTGTCATGCAAAAATGCATTCCAAAGTTCAGCTAAGACACGTATGAAGCTTCTGCAGTCCCACTGAGCTAAATCGAGTTGGTATCTTTCAAAGTTATGGTGTATTTGGTATAAATCAAGCTCCTTCCCTATGGCTAGCTGGAACTGGCCATATGGCTATTTGTTAGGAAAGACAATGAATGTACTAAACACACTGTGACTTTGATTGATACCAACTTGATTTGGCTCAGTGGGACTGCAGAAGCTTCATATGAGTCTCAACTTTGGAACGCATTTTTGCACAGGAGAAGGTTGTGGCTCTGAGTACTTACGTAGTATCCACGTTCCAAGGATAACTTTACAAAAGGGTGCAGTGCAGGAAGTTTATAGCATCCGAGACCTACATTAATGTGCTTATATGCACCTACCATGTCTGCCATGTTCACAATCTCAGCTGCTAACTGGTTTAACTACATTTTAGGCAGACAACGCTGACGTAAAAACCACAGACATAAACGTTTTTTTGTAAATATGTTAATAAGGTTAGGAAACATAATAGAGCTTCATGGTAATTATCCTTGTAATTAAACTTAATGAGTTGTTTATAGCAACATCCTGCCAGCTTCCTCTGCTACCAGAAGCTTCAGATAGCAAGGAATATCTCATGACTAACAAATCCAGACATAAAGCATAGAGAGTTCTATAGCTTACACAGTCACATATGAAAAGCATCTCATAAAAAAAAACATCTAAAGATCTATTTTACACCATTTGCTGGCACTATGAATGGGAACATACCTACCAGTGGCCCTTTTGCAATCTCACAGAATTAAATGATAAGAAGGGCTTGATCCAGGAGTAGAAACCCAAGCAACAGGGGTTTTCCTAATTAGAAAAAGAATATGTTTTTTGACCCTGATGTGCGTCAGTAGCCTGAATGTTATATATTTGGCTAAACAAAGGTGCATAAATAATCAGTATATGGTCCATATCACTTGTCTGGTCAAATAATACAGCAATATAAAGTGTCCAAGGTTTAGAGATTTAAAATTGACAAAAAAAAAGTGTTAAGGTAGAAAAGCTTTAGGTGTGGGATGACTAATTTCAGAGGGAAGTCTACCATTTAGATACAGTACCATGCATCTCCCTGGAGAGAGGTTAAGCAATCTTCTAAGCTACAGTATGTTTCGCTTCCCGTTTCAAAGAAAAAAAGAAAAATGCCAATGTAGACATTGCAACTGTGGTGTGTAAAATTCCCAGAAGATCAGCACATTATAAAACGCTTAAACCAGTCCATCTGGTACCAACATCCATGCCATGGTTAAAGTCACAGAGATCACGGTTTTTCATCAGTCTGATGTTTGTTGTGTAGATTTTGACCTGAATCTGCATGATTTTGTGCATGGTGCTGCTGTCACATGACTGGCGGGTTAAATAACTGCATGAATGTGCAGATTTACAGGTGTTCCTAATAAAGTGGATGGTGAATGCTCTTATCCAGAGTGTCTGCCAAATGCATAAATGTAAATGTGAATGTATTTTGGCACAAAACCCTGCAGGCCTCTGTTAGACAAAGTTATCTTGGTTTCATTATGTCACATAAAAAGTAATCTTAGACAGATGTGCAATATTTTTTAGATGCAATATATATATAAACAATATTTAATATTGTTTGGAAATGTGTGCTTATGATATAATGTAAACAGCAATCACAATCACAATATTCTACATTTCTGTATTCATAAATTTCTAAAATGTCTGCTGTTCCAACTTTTCTAGCACCCTCAAAATCCTGCAGGATTTTATGTCTGGATGCCTGACATACAGCTTACTGAAATATTATGACATTCTACTCCTATAAAATTCCCCAAGCTGGCACCTTGGGAAACGTCAACAGCTAAATAAGTGTCTTATAGTGCTTGTAGTTTTTTTCACTCTTATATACTGTAGTAGATGAATTATATTATGAGTTATAAAGTTGAGTATCCAGTTTTCCTCTGCCTGTACTTCAGGTATCTGAAAACAGAAGCATATTGCATTCGTTATGAAATGATTTTGGATTTGTCTTGTACAGTGTATCAAAGCTTACTGTATTGAAAAGAATACACCACAATCAGTTGTAATCACATCATCTCTTGTTTAGACTTCCTATACTGATTTATGAAAACCTTTGTCTGTGTAATGGGAAACTCACAGGATCGGAATGACGCTGAGGTAGCTGATGGCACTAGAAAGAAGGAAACAGAGGCCGCTGTACCAGTTCAGGGTGAGAGGGTAAATAGTGGTGAAGAGCACTGTAGACAGAAGTTCAGTCATAGCCAACGCCAACTGTAGCCGCCCAAAAACGCATCCTAAAAAATAGATAGAGCAGAGTATTTTTATGTTTTTTTTGTTTCTCACATGTTGACAGAACATACTGTATTTACAGGCAGGTGATAAAAAAATCTTGGCATAGATTCTAAATATCCTGAAATTACTGGCGGGATAAATACCATTCTTTTAAAAATGTTTTCATGCCACAGGTTTCAAAGTTTCAAAGTTTGGTTCCGGAGCCAGCCCTCATGTGGATCGAGTTGGCTTGTCCTGGAAGAGGACATGACCATCAGGATAGAAATGCTTGATCACAGGATTAACTTGATCAGTCAGAGAAACCTTCCTGCAGCGATTTGCAGTGACCCTTCCCTCTGTGACGGGGCCTATCAACGTCCGGATTCCAGTCTTATACTGGCTTTAGCTGCCAATCCATGCTGCTTATCTTTTTTATTTCTAGTGGGAGCATTATTTGATGGGAAGATTTGCCTATCAGGATATTCTACCCACAAATCCTCCAATAAATATTTTATAGGAAATCTTCTCCACCTACTTCTATAGTACATTTACCCCTTTAGCATTTAGTATTTGTCCATAGGCCAATGCAAATCGATAGATGCTGCAGTTGCACTTTTTGACAAGGCAGCATGTCTTCTGTCAGTGTATATTACATCATCATTGCGGTGAGTATTTGGCTCAGACTTGAATTTGAACGTACTGTACGTTACTTGGAAGTTATAAGCAAGTTTAATAAAAGTAATTTCCTTATCACCAATCATTCCAGACATTTGACCTTGAATAAAATTAGCTTCAGAGCTTTGACTATTAAGTCCAATAACTCCTACTCTATGAAGACAAGTAGACCCAAGCCAAAATCCAAAATTCTCCCACTGCATAAGTTTGACACTGTTTTTCTTAGTCTTCTGTATTACACCCATCAGCCATAACATTATGATCACCTGCCTAATATTAAGTAGGTCTACTGTTTTGGTGGCAAAGGAGGGGACTTAGTTAATGCCTGTGTAGCATCTGTCAACTTTCTATCGGAAGCACCATTAACCTTTTCAGCAATTAGACTTAGAATAGCTCTTATATATTGCATCAGACTACACGGGCCAACATAAGAGCTGCAGTTATGGAGTTGTTCTGACCCAGCCGTCTAGCCAACTTGGTCTTTGTCAAAGGCGTTTTCTGTTTCCAACAGACCAATGTTCACTTGCTGCCTAATATATCCCACCCACTTCCAGGTGTCATTGTAATGAGATATTGTAACTAACTGTAGCTACTGTGAGGGCCAAATTTTGATGGCTAGACGACTGGGTCAGTGCAATTTCAAAACTGCAGCTCAATTGCTAAAATGGTTAATACTGGTTGCCATAGAAAGGTGTTTGTATGGTGGCTGAGAAGTACAAAACAAATTAACAAAATAACAAATAAAAAAAAAATAACAAAACCAAAAACAAATTAACAATAACAAAACAAAATAACATATTAGTTTTGGGTTTTGTTATTTTGTTTAGGGTTTTGTTATTTTGTTTTGGATTTTGTTATTTTGTTTTGGGTTTTGTTCAGTTTTTTTTTTTTTGGTTTTGTTATTTTGTTTTGGATTTTATTTATTTTTTTAAGATTTCTCGGCCACCGTATGTTTGCCATAGAACACAATGCATCACTGTTTTGGTGACCTGCTCAATATTAGGGCAGGGGAACCTCAGTGGATAAGACCTTAAACAATTGATTGGAAGGTCCCTGGAAGGTCCCTCAACTGCTCAGATGTATAATGAGATAAAATGTAAGGGCGTGTGCCAAATGCTATAAGTGTATTAGCCGAGTGGTCATAATGTTATGGCTGATCAGTGTATAAGATAATATTTATAAATGTATGACATATTTTACATTTATATAAAATAATTCACAGTATGTATCAATAAGTCTAAATACATTTCATGTTTTTGTGTCAGACTATAACCTATAAGGTACTTGAATTGAATTTACATTAATTGAATTGAGTTGCTTATTTTATAATATATTATACAGCATATTATATCAGTATTTTTTGCATAATATTTACTTATTTAATTTTATTTACTTATCTGAATCTTAAACATTTAAAATATACTCTAGCCTTTTTTTATACATTCTTTATACACAAGTAGACACACTCTTACAAACGTGTGTGTATGTGTATATACATGTATG
>JAQMYJ010000007.1:6438274-6451103 GCA_030014305.1 Clarias laeviceps | reverse complement strand
TTTCATTCAAATTCAGAGCAAATAGGAAAAGCACTCATGTAAATAACAATATCCCTAACTTATTGTGAGTAGTGTACATAATTTTTTCCCCCTCGCCATTGTTCAGTGGTGGCTTAGGAGGTTGAGGCTTAGGAGATTGATTTTCTGTCAGGTCCCCACTGTTGGGTCCTTGAGCAAGACCTTTAACCCTATGCCTCATACAACCCAACCACTGCATTCAATGTCAGTCTCAAGCCCGATTAGAAAATGGCAGAATTGCATCTGGTGTAAAACAGGTTCCAGATCTTCTAATCTGATGTCGCAACCCCTGGGATAAAAGGGACAAACCCCAATGAAAAAAAGTTACATTTCCATTCACCATGACTTTATACTGTATGTTTCCACTCTAGCAGATTTTAAGATTTATAAAGATAATTGACCTGTATATCACAAAGAAAGACGCGTAGACAAGCCAAGGAAAATGCTTTTCATGGATAATTATTGCATGACATAAATATAATAAAGAACTAAACATTCTCGTCTTGATTTTAGATCATTTTATTACTGCATTTTAAAAGAAGGCACAAATACAATTCATGCAAATAACTGAAAATTGTTGTTTCAACCTGTAGTGTCTTGCTGTAAGATCATCCTACTGTATTATATACAGTAATACCTGCTTCATATAAAAAGCAATAAGACCAAAGTATTTATGTTCACATTTTCATGGTGTTTTATTCCAAATTAACATATCTTCATTTATATCACATTAGTGTAAAAATAGTATATTTATACAGATTCTGAATTAGTTCTTCCTTTTTGGTTAGGAAGAGACATCAGTGATGAATTATGATGTAAATAAATCCTGCATCAACTTGTTTAAAATTGTCAAACATCCTTTAAATGAAAAAAAAAAAAAAAAAAAAAGAATTCTCCATCTTTGCTCACACCATTACTCCTTGCCATTCATCCTAAATGGGTGAAAACGCTATAGGATTTGAACCCCACTAAATTCAATACTGTCTCTCCCTCTACTGTTCAGTTGTACAACTGCATGTCATTTACATCCAATGTTGTTAGATTATAAATTAATCTACTGGTACGGAACACAGGATAAAGGGCTAAAAGGGCTTGTTCCAACTTTGAAAACATGATCTGAGGTCACTCATTAAACAGCTCACACAAGAGCTCCTAGGTAAATTATTCCAGCCATGTGTTGTTGAAAAGCTCCTTTTGTAAAGAATCAGTTTTAAATTATATACACTTTCTATTTTATTTATTTTAAGAATTGCTGTTATTAATATTATATTAATCAGACATGGTATGTGAAAAAAAAAAATAACAACAGAATTTCTGCTTGCAAGTAAGAAACAAATACCTTTGATCATAAAGTACATTTACACAAAAAAAGATGCATGATTTTAAAAAATTTACAAATAAGTACAATTTCCTTACAATTAAAAATAATAAAATGACAGAGAACTGTTAGAGATTTGATGTTTTTAGTTATAAGTTGATTTTTTGTTGTTGTTGTTGTTGTTGTTGCCACGTTTATTCAAATTGGGGTGATTTATATCACTTTGACCAACTTCAGACAATGATTGTCAGATACTCAGTCCTGTTGTTGAAAGAAAAACCAGGCTTCTACCCAAAAACACTCAAATTGTGAAATAATGGCCATCACTTTTACTCACCACTGGTACCATGACGTAGGTTTTCTGTGTCTCCTGATGGCCTTCACAATTCATGTTACCTCTACAGTTAAGAGCCACCAAAGGGTGGAGCCTCTACAAGTACAAGGTGTCAGTTACATCCAGCCTGTCCAGTTACTCAAGTCTGAAGATCGTTGCTACTAGCATTAGTATTACGACTGCATATTTTCCATCTGACCAGCATGTCCAGACTCAGTTGTCCTCTTCATTGGCATACACGCCAGCTTCCCACCGTAGTGCCCTTGTGTTTTTGTGCCGTATCACACGAGTCACTTCGACAACCTGCAGGAAGGAAATAATCACCAATGAGGGACTGCAGGTCTAAAGACACAGTAAATTGTGTGTTAATTATGGACTACTGTAGAACTCTTACCTCGTTGTTAATTTCATCAACAGGCTGAATCCCAGCATACTAGAAAGAAAGGCAAAGTCAATCACAGGGATTTGATTATGCAATGATGCTATTAATATGTTAATTGTCCTTGATTGTAAACAAATATAATTGATTCTGAGCAAGTTCTATATGTGGTGTTTAAGCAGTCATTGAGATTTCTAGCTATCACTATTTCTTAAACTGCATGGAAACTGAACACGTACAGCGCTCTCCTCAAGCTTCAGTCTGATTTGTCTTTCCTCAAAGTCGTCCAGCAGTGTCTTTGTCAGACCCTTTTGAAAGGAGGTTTCATTTAATGGGCTAAAAGGAATAGTAGGAACTGTCTTATGGACTGCAGGGGTTGTGTGCTTGGGACCACTCCATGGCTGTGCTGTCATGATGGAGGACAGTCTTGCGCGGGAGCCTGTGGAAGAGAAACAGGTCCTGCTTTTTTAATACTTATATATCAGAATGATAGTATTAGCTTGTAAAAGTTCAAATGTTTAGAATTATCACTAAGTTGCATATTCTATTCATGTCCATGAGATCAATAATTAACATTTTGGTTTCAAATTGTTCCTTGTTCACCTTTGAGCAAAGTTCAGAAGCTAATTAAGTAAGCTATTTTGTCTCATCCTGCACTGATGATGTCCATAAACAAGCTGCACAAAAGTTAATCAGTTACCTGCAGTAAACCTGTGCACACCAGAAAGCTTTATTCGCGTATACAGTTCCCTCCAAAAGTATTAAAACGGCAAGGCCAGGTTGTTTTTGTTTTTTGTTTTTTTGTGTTTAGGATCAAAAGGTGAACATGAAAATGTAGATCAGAATGCAAGCTTACATTTCCTAAATTTCCATTTAGATATCTTAAACAACTTAGAAACATAGAACACACCATAGATAACAGGCCGTAGGTGAGCATAAATATTGGAACACATAATTCAGGATTGTACAGTTTATTTTAGGTGATTGTTTTGGGGCGTTTCTTCCTTCAGGAGATGAATTAGGTTAAGGTCTGCTGATTGACTTTTGGGGCAAAATTGGGCAAAAATTGACTTTTGTGTTGGCAGTGTGTTTTGGGTCATTTGCTACATGATGAAGCCAATGAGATTGGATGCATTTCTCTATAAATTGACAAACAACATGTTTCTTTAGACGTCTGAATGAATTCTGCTGCTACCACGGTGAAGTAGATCATTAATAAAGGTTGGTGAGCCTGTTTCTATAGGAAGTCATGCAAGCCGAAGTGATGACACTACCTCCACTGTGCTTGACCAAAAAGCTTGTATGTTTTGGATCATGAGCACTCTTCTCACTTTGGTAGAGGATAATCTTGGTTCCAAAACTTTCGTGTCTCAAGTCTATATTTTTTGGCGAATTCTAATCTGGCCTGCTGTTTTTTGCTGCTGTTGAGTGGCTTCCATCTAGTCTCTATCATTTCTGCTAGTGGATTGCGTCACCCTTGCCCTGTTGGTTGGTGATGTTGGTTTCCCTAGCCAATGTATTCAATTTCCAGTTTGTTAGTACACGTGTGGTGTCGATACTTATTAGTATTTTCCAAATTGTTGTTTTGCTTAGACCCAGTGCTTGTGCAGTGGCTTTGATCTAATCTATTGGCTTATCCATTTTAATAAGAAATGAAGTCTTCACAGGTACAATCCTAAGCTCAAACCAAAAGTAGATATTGAGAGCTGATTCTACTAATTCTTTAAACGATAAATTTAACCGGGCACACTGTGGCAATAAAAAAAAAAACTGTCAGTCACATGTTCCAATATTTCTGATCACTTAAAAAATGGTTGATTCAAACAAACGGTGCCATATATAAGGAAATTTGATGCCTATTTGAACATATTTAAGCCTAGCCCAATAAATGTTTAAACATAATAAAAAAAAAAATAAAAAAAAATTTACATAGTTGTTATCATAATTTATCCTGATCCTATGCTGACAAGCCATCTGACCTGTTTTTGCTTTCAGTTAATTCCACGTTGGGTAATCTAAGCCTATATTGCTGATATCAGTGGGTCATATAAGGATTCCTATTTTTTTTTTTTGAGCTGCTAATGACCTCTTGTAATCTAATAAAATATGAACTTCCTGCTTCATGCACATGTAATCTTACTGTAAAACCAAAAGTTGTTGATGATGCATGTTGAAGTTTGTTATACCTGAATCAATTGTTATACCTGGCACTGACGTACTGGTCACAGGGCTAGGATCCACATTCCCGGAATAGGAGGAACTGTAACTGGTCCTCTGTGTAGTTTTTTGTGGTTGGACAGCCTCTACCTCCACTACATTTTCATAAGAATTGTTTATTGAAGTTTTCTTATTAGTGCTTTGCCCAAACACCTCATCTGATGTGATGAGATGTGATAACGTCGGTTCTGAGACACTTGACAGATTATTTGATTCTCGCAGTTCTTGAAGCTCCTGTTCACGTCTGAGGTCCTCCTCAATCTCTCTGCGGATTACATCTGGTGCATTTAACATGCCAGGCCACTCGCTTGAGCTCTCGGAAAGAGACGTCGAAGCTCCTGTAGATCTGCTGTTTCTTACAGGTTCGGGTGGAAGGGGAAGAGAATACATTGTGGCAAAGGTCCTCCGTGACACTTTCGGCTTATAATCTGCCATCCAGAATGGTTTGTTTGAGGGTTTCTCTTCATTTTTTTCAGCCAACTCCTTGGTGTATGAACTTGTTCCAAATGTTCTTCCTGGAATTTTTGAAGTACTTTCTCTGCCAATCATTGTCTCATCTATGTGTCGATGAGGGCAGCAGGGTGAGAGAGGCTCCTTAGAGTCTAATACATCCCTTTGTACTTCATGCACAAGGTTCTCTATAGTTGATGTGTTGTCAGTACTCATAGATCTGCCAGTGGAATTTAAACTTGTGCTTGGGCTTGAAGTAATACTGTCTGGCTGGTCTGAAAGAGAACCAAATGTTTTCTTCCTCTCACCTTGATTATGTAGATTTCCTCTGTCATAAAGGCCTGGGCTCTGATTAGGTCTTTCAATTCCATGGTTTATGAATAAACTCATTCTGTTGGGCTCTTTGGCTTTAATATGCTTTATTTGTGGTGCTGGTAGGGACAGAATAGACTTGGTCTTGATTTCAACCATTTCTGGTATGTCTGGGAGAAATATACCTCGTGAACGCCTGAGGTCTTTCTCTCGCTCCTGAGAGATTCGGATCTCTCGCTCAATGGGTGTTTCATTAGGCACAAATGTGCTTTCAAACATGGAAGCCTCATTAAATAAACTACCAACACTTGTGGAGCTCATGCCCTGATCGTCGAGTCGCATGTCTAGACTACCTATAAAGTTGGTTTGACTCTTTTCTTCTAGCTCTTTTTTGGTTGACATTGCCTCACACTCCGCTGTCTTCCAAGAGTCATCCTTTAAGTTCTCAGTTTTGCTAAGGTCTTTTTTGAAAAGCTGAGCTTCTCCTGACAGTGTTCGTTCACGTAGTCTTGGAGAAAGTTCGGCTTGTTCGGAATTCTTAAAGAAGGGGTTTTGCATTTTGCGCTCCATCATTTGGAACTGTTTACGTGCTGCGTTGAAGTCAATCTGCTGGTTGTCAATGGTGCCAGGATCTGCTTCGGACTGCTGAGGTTTTGGGCTCACAGGTCTATAGCACAGACTAAAACCTTCAATCAGATGCCGGGGGGGTTTAGTAAGATCCAGGTTCTCCAAGGCACTCCACTGCTCTTTGAGGACAGGGCTCTTTTTGGGGGCCTGACTTCGAATGATCTCCATTCGATCTGTCTCCCCTTCACCATTGCCCTCTCCTGGTGTGCTACCAATATGGTACTGATAATCACCATTAGTTTCCTCGAACAGCTTTTCAGGTTTTCTGTCTTCCACATAAGTCTGCAGCTTAAACCTACTCTTCTCTTTTAGAGTTGATAGTTTGGCTTGTCTCGTAGGTGAGACCATGTAAAATTCATTCTTCTCAGCTTCTGAGCTTGTGGGGTCATCCACAAAGGAGTAGAAACCCACACGGGAGTCTGTACTGCTTAGAGAACCAGGGCTGTTAGGTGTACTAGGCCGCCAGTCCTCACTGGTACTGCTGTCTTCAGATAAAACAACTTGCTTGGCTTGGACAACATCCCCCAAACCCTCTCCATTTGTCACTCTCACAGAGGATTGAGCCACTGAGTGGTCAAAGTTGTATGACTGGAAATCACCATTCTGGCTTAGACTCCAACTCTTCTCAAAAGAATATGTCTCATCGCCAGGGCTCAAGAAGGACCGGAGGTCAGACTTCTCTAATTTAGGTGTCAAAGGTTTCATCACCCACCGTTTAGGAATGCTGGTCATGATGACGCTGGATAATCGGTGGTCTTCAGCAGGAACAGGGTCTTGTGATATGGAAGTTTGATATGAGTGGCTCAGAATCCTCCCTTTCCCTTGGCTTTGTACATCTTGAGGACTTTTCGACTGTCTCTGTAAAAACATCAGGACACCATATTAATTATAACCGCATTCATTCATTATCTTAGTGATTTTTATTTCAATACCAACCACTAACTTTCTTAATTTTAGTATTTGCTTTGAAAAGTGGTTTAAATAGATAGTACAATAGATTATGTAATGCTAACAATAAACTTTTTTTTTAACAGTGAAAAGCATGCCATGAAATACTTTTACTTTACAACAGGTAGTTCAGTTTTAAAGATGAGGCACATGATGCCAAATAAAGGTGGTGTGAGAAATGCAGGAAATCGGCACTCCCTCATTTAATCATTTACAATTTAGACATTTTTTTATTCTTAAAGAATGTAAGCATTAGTTCTTAAACAATAAGGAATTTCACACAAAAGTGATCACATTGAAATATAATACCGAATGCTTTAATGATAAAGTCATCCAGGGTGTGTTTTATATGTACAAATATATATAAAAACAGATACAGGATAAAGCGGTATAGAAGATGAGTGAGTGAGTGAGTGATGAGTGAGTGAGAAAATGTACAATAGTTTATAAAATTGTGAAATGTTTAAAACAAAGGTAGTAAAAATTCTATATCTTGTTTGCTTGTAAACAAACTTGTGCTGCTGATCATTTGAACTGCTTTGTACAAAAGCTTAAACTCTTCTCTTAGTTTGTGATTACTGAAGGATCTATCTATCTATCTATCTATCTATCTATCTATCTATTTATCTGTCTATCTATCTATCTGTCTATTTATCTGTCTATCTATCTGGAAATAATAATATATAATGTACTGTATATAATAAATAAATAAAATAATTTATGAAAAAAATAACATTTCTCAGATAAATCAGATGGAACCTAAGATCAATATTTTCCTAAATAATAAAGGAAAATATTACAATGTCTCTTACCTACCTCATAAAAATGAAGAGATTACACGCTGTGAATTCAATGACGACGTGTTTTTGAGCTAAAAACACGTCCACTGCCAAAGACAAGACACTCAACCCAGCTGAATGTAGCAAAAGGTTTTAGATAACAGTCTGCTCATGTGAGCTGGATTACGTAGTTTTTCAGGGGTTTAGCTGGCTGTCAGAGGGTGACCATGCGTGAAACTGTGGACTGTACACCCCTGATAAACCTTCTGCACTGCTGTTTCTTGGAACTTTGCCTCTACATGCAGCTGATTGGACAGGACCGTTTCAAAGGGTATTTTCTGAAAACTACTACAGAGCTTTGCAGCAGTGATGCACCATGTAGAAAAATATATCATCTTGTCATTATATTACATTTAGGATATTGCAGTTATGTTGCCTTGGTGTGTCATGGTTAAACACTAACTTGCCTTTTTTTTAAAAAATTTTATTCAAATGACTTAGATCTTGTTCAATTTATAAATAATCAGAACACTCATCTTATGGTATGGCTAATGAATTAAAAAATAAAGACTTAGCCAAGCTAGCTCACTTTCATTGATAAATACTTCATGCTGAATGTTTACATTGCCATAATTATGGTAAACGTTCCTATAACTTCATGTCTTTTAAATCATGGCAAATATAATGTTTAAGGATAATCCTTATCCTTAAACATCCTGAACTTTCTAACCAATTTGAAACATTATCACAGTCACATAAAATGATTAAGATGAACTAATATAACATAACCGTTAAACTGCGACTGAACAGAAGCATGTGAACCCCAGAGAGAAATATATGCAGATGTTATACATTATATCAGATATCACTGTTACTGCTTCAATCATTTGACTGAAATATTTTTACCTTATAATTACCAATGATTACCTCTCTGTGTTTCAGGATATAATTCTCACCAAGTATTTCCAATGAAGAACTAAAACAAAGTGTTACAGTGACAGCTCTGAAAGTGTAAAGTTCATGAAACTCACCTTCTCAAGTCAGTATGTCAAGTTATACGCTCATACACTGTCTAGCTTCCTTCAGGCTTTGTCATACCAAATTCACAGACAAAGTCCAACCAGGATAAATGGCCACACCTACCACACGTACTTACAGTAAGTGTATGAGAGTAAGAGATTATGGGGTTAAGGTTACGATTATGGGCAGACTTCACACTACACGCTATACATCCACAAACACATACTGTATACTGCATGTGAAAAAGAACTAAACAACTATTTAATCCTATATACATATTTGGAAAGAAATCGTGAAAAGAAGTGTGATTGACTTTTTTTTCAGTTGAAAGTGAAAGTAAAAATGTAAACATAAATTTTTATTTTATTTTTTATTATTGACTAATTAAATTAGTTGTTTTTTGTGTAGAAGACAATATTTTAAGTATAATTTGGCATCAAACTACAATTTAATTTATGCATGCATTTTCCATACTGTGCGCGTGTGTTATACCCTGGATGGGATGCCAACCCATTAAGGGGCAACAACTCACCCATGCTCACACACACTCACACATCCAGTCATACATTACGGATACGGGCAGTTTTGAAATGCCAACCGTCATATACTGCATTTTTTTTTTCTCCGTAAGAGTAAACCAGAATACCTGGAGAAAACCAACCAAGCATGCACAGAACCTGCAAACTCCACACACACAGACTGCAGGGCAGGATCTTAACCACCACCCCGGAGGTGTGAGATGACTGTGCTAAGCCAAGATAGCGCAGAATTTAAATATATTCAAGGAATGTAAGTTGTTGATGTCTATATGGATTTGCATTTGAATTGCATTGGAATGAGATTAAACAGGTAAAAAAAGGGGGGGGGTGCATGGGTTAAAAATTACTCTCACTCGCTTTCTCTTGCTCATTCTCTATACCGCTTATTCTATATATCTTTAGTAAGGCCCTTAACTTTGTCTACTTTAGGGGTGCCGTATCATGGCTGATACTGGATGGAGTGCTAATCCATCGCACACGCTCACTTACATACTACGGGTAATTTGGATATGGCAATTAGCCTAATCTTTAGACTCTGGGAGAAAAGTGGAGTACCCTGGAGTACATGCAACGCACATGGACCCAAGGGATTAATCAAACCATTACATTTACATTTAGGCATTTGGCAGATGACATTTTTATCTCGTTATACATCTGAGCAGTTGAGGGTTAAGGGCCCAACAGTGGCAACTTGGGGCCTGGGACCTTCCGAACCATAGTCCAATGCTACCCCTGGCCCTGGATGGGTAACCATCAGCCCTGGAGGTGTGAGGTGCCACCATGCCACAGGCAATAAATTATAATAGAAAAATATTGTCTTTAGTATTTGTTTAAAATAGTGCTATATGGCTATAATAGATAGTTTCTTATGACAGATCCTGCAAATGCCACAAAGACTGCCATCTAGTGGAAGATCATTATAATATTAAAATAAAAAAAAATAAAAAATACTTTTTTTTAATTTTTATATTTTGTTCTACTTTCTTATAGTTAAGCTATTTATTTCTCGTTTCTTTTCTATTTCTCTTCCTTATTTCTTGTTAATTGTTTTTAAAATTTTGAAGGTCACAAGCGATCGTATAAGCATTTCCCTCCACATCGTACTGTGTATGACTGTGTATGTGACAAATAAAAAAATATGACATTCTATGACAAAGGTTTGCTAACATTTTGGTGTGTTAGCAAAGAAAACGATCATTGCTTCAATTTGACAGGTTTTGCAATTTAAGCTTGACTTTAATAATAAAACAATAATAAGCTTTATACGTTTATTTAATAATGTAACAATAAAACCATTGTTCCTGACAAACAAATTGATATTTCTTTCTTTCACATGAATGTATGGAAACTACAAATTCTGTTCACTTTACTTCACGTTCAAGTCGACCATACTGTATTAATTCACCCAATATTGCACAATAACTTCAGGCTTCCAGGTTCTGATCCCCAGACATTATAGAACAGTACAGTGTTAAGTGTATGTTGTGTGTACTGTACATGTACAGTATGTGGGGAACAATTCTCTTACCATACTGTTACGCTCCAAACTGTGGCACAGCACCTGCCATGGAGGTGTGTACTTAAACATGTCTCTGTGTTTCTTCAGAGAGCGTGTGCTGAGGTAAGCAGCACCCTTTTGTGTTTGTTTAAAAAAACTCTCCAAGGTAGACGAGCCGTGTGCATTTAAGCTCAACTCAACTGTATTATGGTCATGCTGGAAGAAGAAGAAGAAGGAATTGTTTTTTGTGTGTGCTGTCATATAGATCACCATTATAATTTTATATAATTATTGTAGACATTTGCATTATAACTTCATGCAGCAGTATTAAAGCAAATTATACTAACTCTGGTAATTGATATATACTTACCACATTCTTTAATAGTGTCACAGTGTGATCCAGGAAATCTTTCCAGTCTGGTCCATCACAGTAGTCCATGGCACTAAATCCTCACCCACTGGTATTGTTTCGGCCTCAATCGCCCCACCTACCTTTCATTCTGGCATGTATGCGTGTGTGTTATTGCTTCTCAGGGCACCAGTATCTGTGTGTGTGTGTTCCAGGAGGTATTAGTTGAAGAGACAAAGCGCAGTGTGGTTGTGATGAGACCTTGTTGATGTTAAACTCTGTCCCTATCTGCTGTGTGTGTGTGTGTGTGTGTGTGTGTGTATGTGCATGGATGTGGGTGTTTGGTGTGTGTCCTGAGAGCAGGGATATCAGTCTGGAATGCTGCTGACCGTCAGCAAGCCGAGGACAAAAGCAAATAATAGGCACAAAATACAGGCGCATGTCACCCAATAGGGGCCATAAAGTCCAGTCCTGTCAGTCAGTCACAATATAGAGAGAAAGTTTGAGATTGTTTGACTGGAAAAATGTTAGCTTCAGAGATATATCAGCAATGAAAGAGAGATGAATTCACCCTTTCATGCACTGGTTTCCTATAGCAGTGCTGCTCAAAGTAAGGTCTATTAAGTGTAGACGTACCCACCATCGTTAAAGTGGCTTTGTGATTGGGTTCTTATACATAGTTTGGGCCCAAGCACTAAAGGGTGCACAGGACCCTCTCGTTTTCCTAAGGATTTTTTTTTCCACCCTTGTGGACTTTTTGAGGGTCTTAACATGCTCAAAAACAATGAAAATTGGCAGACAGGTTGGAATCTGCTGCCATTAGGATGCCTGAGAGTCGCGTGGCCCACACGAGATTTTGCTGCATAGCTCATCCACACTTTCACGTAGGCACACGAAACTCTGTACACATTTAGAGCCGAACAACTTTCGCAACTCAACAGGAGGCCGGGTATTTTGGGTAATTCGCACCCTAGAGAATTTATACGATCGCCACCAAACCGGGCCGATGTCATCTAAAGTCATTGAGGATGCAAAATTGCGGAGGGATTTTTGATATCGCAAACGGATCAGCCGTGATAATGTCTTAAACTTATGCTGAAAAATGATGAATAACTTTCTGTGTGGCATTATATTGAGTGACATTATATTCAGTGACACGTTCAGTGACATCACATTGAGAAACATCATAGTGTGATTCTTATTTCCAGTATCTGCGGCCTACTGTACACACATACACATCAGAAATGTTAACACTCACTCACACACACACACACATCTCTCTCACAACGCACACACACACGCACAAACACACTTCACACACACATTACAAATGTTAACGCACACGCACACATATTCTAACACACTCATACTGTATATCACACATTACAAATTTTAACACGCACACACTCACATTTCTGTTTCACACAGAAATTAACCCACTCAAATAACACACAGGTTGTGCGGTGCCCCCGGGGTGGCGATGGCACAGGGTGCTTGGGCCCGTCATCGTTGCTTGCAACTATATTTATTTTCATTAATTGACTAATTAAAATGATATTTTTCCCAGCACAAAATAGGTAATTTGATGAACTGAATTTTATTTAATTTTAACCACCTAAACAAACGACAAAAAATGTTTTTAAAAAATGGGTCACATGGGTAAACAGCATAGATACACATGATCACATATATTTGTATTGTTGTTTTTGGTTGTTTCTTGACCATAAAAAATTTTTAAAAAATAAAAATCTCATTTTAAGAGTGCTACATTTTTGCTGCGTCGTTCCAACATTCCGGTAGTGGTAAAAACTAAATGGACAGTTTGATATCTGAAGACTACCCGTTAACACACACTGGCAAGGCTTCCATTCATGCTGTGCCGTTTGGGTTTTAATCAACTGAAAAACAAGAAGGTGTCTCTAGACAAACCAACAACTCTAGCTACAATGCATAGCCAGAATAAGGTCAGAAATATTTGAACAATTAGTCTAACAATTGAGAGGCTGGTGGGAGGGGGGGGGGCGTTTTTTTTTTTTACAAC
>JAQMYJ010000007.1:6406419-6421204 GCA_030014305.1 Clarias laeviceps | reverse complement strand
GCATCACCCTCCTTTTAACATGTCAAGTCTGCCATTCTAACCCAATCAGCCTGACATAATGATCTCCAGCCTTGTGCCCGTCAACATTCTCACCTGAGTTAACAAGACGATTACTGAAATGATCTCAGCAGGTCCTTTAATGACAGCAATGAGATGCAGTGGAAAGGTTTTTTTGGGATTAAGTTAATTTTCATGGCAAAGAAGGAATATGCAAATTGCTGTTATAAAAACTTAACAAGCAACTTTTCCAATTTCCAATATTTATGTAATTTTCAAAACTTTTGGCCACGACTGTATACTGTACTTAACAACACTATGCAGGATGCTGTAGTGTCAGGACTGTGGTGAATCAGAGAAATGAAATAACATTACAAAACTTAAAATATGCACAAGTGATTTGTGTACAAGAGACATGAGATGCACACCCTGTGTGTGAAAAGCTGTTGGTTAAACGGTGCATACCTGTACTATGATAGGGAGCAGTCGTCATGTACCGAAGTGAAACTAAAACTGTTCGTGGAGGGCGCTAATGATGCTGTACAATCTTTGTAATTAAAAGTTGTTGTTTTTTGTGCACCAAAACTCAACACTTTTTTCTCCAATCCATTTTGTTGCCACCACTTTCTGTTTGTCTCACTACAAAAGCACAAAGTATGACTTTGCAATATTTTTTAAAACTCAACCAACATATTACGAGTAATGAACTGCATATTTAAATAACCACAAACAAAGCTGAAGGCTGATTTATCCACTGTCCCAAAAAAGTAAGCGATGGAACCATAGCTTGTTTAAAAAAAAATTTAAAATCACCAAAATTCACACTTATAAATAATTAGTAAATTATATAAAGAATATCAAAGTAAAGATGCACGAAATACTTTTGATTAGTTTGCTATACTTATTGTGAAAACTTTCGGCGGCACGGTGGCTTAGTGGCTAGCACTGTCGCCTTGCACCTCCAGGGTCCACGTTCGAGTCCCGCCTCGGGGTCTGTGATAGGTGGGATTCCTCTGGGTACTCGTTTCCTCCCACAATCCAAAGACATGCAGATTAGGTTAATTGGTATTCTTAAATTCCCCATAGTATGTATATGTTTGTGCGCCTTTTGATGAATTGGCACTCTGTCCAGGGTGTACCCTGCCTCATGCCCTAAGTCTCCAAGAATAGGCTCCAGGCCCCCAGTGACCCTGTAAAGCGGTATAGACGATGAGTGAGTGAAAAACTATAACAATAGTGTTTTCTCTTTTTGCTGTCAAACTGTTATTAGGTTAGAGTAATTTCGAGCCAATGTTTAAATGCTTTATACTAAAAAGCCTCTCGAGCCATGCAGGTTCTGTATTTAGAACGGTTTTAATTGATCACGTATATTCAGTTCATTTTCATTTCCCTGCCCCCATCCCTATCCTGAGCACTTTTCAAAACAAGGTTACTCACGCCTGTCCTCGCCTGCGCTTTTAGTTCACTACAAGGATTCACTACAAAGGCAAAAGCTTGCAGTCGATTAGCCTGCAATGCACAAAGGGTAGCTAATGCATCCTCCTGCCATGAGGAAGAGCCATTAAGAGGTGCTAATGCCAGCTGAGCCCCTGTTTTCTGAACCCACAACTGATCCTCTGAGAGGACCGTACTGGATACAGGGTGTGGCACTAGGCCTGCTCTGAACTGAGCCTGTTGGCGGTAAATGTTCCAAACACCTGATCCGAGGTCAGCCGAGCATGTGCTGATTTCATCCGTCATAGTCATATACAGCGGACGCTGTTGCACCAGCTAAAGGAGGCACTGTGGGTCTGTTTCTCGGTTAATTAGCAGACATTTGAGCCACTGTTGGTCCAGAATCAGCTGACTGGTGAAAAAGCAGACAGGAAATGGCCATTCATTTGAGAATAATGCAACAGACAGGGCTGATCTGACATTCACTGCCGGGCTTGCCTCCATCTCAGTTCCAGTAATGCAGAGATTGGCACGAGGGAAAAATCTCACAACGACGCTGCTTTTACTACTGAAACCAAGGGACCTAGTTTTTGTAATTCGAGCTGCAAATCAATAACATTCCACATGATACTGGTACAACCGAAAATCATTTCTAATGAGCACAGTGGTATTAAAGGTCAACTTGTGAGTTTAGGAACAAGCGGCCAGGTTTTTGCAACAGTCATTTTCCCGAACCATCTGTGGCTGAAGAGAAATGTCAGGGCAAATACTAAAGCTGTCACATGAAAACAAAGGAAAGCGAAGTACGTCGAACAGAATGCTTTGCCCAATCAATCCGAGTTGTATTTCTTGGCCATACTTCAGCCCCTGGAGGCTTCTTGGCATTACATACAATGCATCACAGGCCACGGACATTCCTGCTTCTCCCAGCTGTTCCTAATCAAGATTTTATAGATGTCAGTCCACTTCCTCGCAGCAGGCCCGTAAAACATTCTACATTGACATCGCCTATTTTGATTTAATGATTCTGCAGGAATATTGCGTTGTAAGCCACACTCCACAAAATATTCCATAGTGTTCATTCAATCCTCCCGTAAGAGCTGCTGTAAGATCATGCAGCATGTACGTGTACTCGCACACGAACACAAAACAGCATGCACATTCCACACACACACACACACACACACACACACACACACACACACATCCTCCTCCACACTGACACAATGAGATCTAAAATAGAAGACAAAGGCCCCAATGCTCTCCTAACATGCATCCAGTCTGTCTTTTGTTTGAGTGTAAAGCTTATAGTATAGCAAAAAAAAAAAAAACCAAGCAAATGAGTGTCCTAAGCGCACAGGGCTTTGGGTGAAGTGAAGATTCAACTCACTCCACTCTAAATGCAGGTGCATATACTGTGCCAGCATTCAGTGATGCAGTGTACAGGATGTACTCATGACACAGTGGAAGCCAAAACATGGAGCCAAAACAATACAGGGCTGGTCATGTTCGAAAATGAGGACTAAAACTGAATATCTATTAGCAGCTTGACAATGGAAGTGTCATATTTGTGTACAACAGTCCATCATACCCATATGTGCTTGTCGGACCTCGCATTCAACATTTAGCCCCCATTGCTGTTCTAATAATCTCCCTTCTTATAGGAAGGCTAAAAAAGGTGTGACGATTATCATACAGTATGATCATTCACAAAAGCGTTACAGAAGTCAGATGAGGAAGACTGGGGTGCAGTCGGGGTTCCTGTGTTCAGCAAGGTTGACGTCAGGGTGTTGTGCAGGACACTCAAGTTCTTTTACTCCAACCTTGGCACACCATGAATTCACGGAGCTCGCTAGTACTGTCACACTCAAACAGGTTTAAGCCTCTTATTGCCAGTCAGGGAACTTGTAATGCTACAGCATGCAAAGACATTCTAGATATACAGTATGGGAAGAACCACATATACAGTAGGTGTGATGAACTACCACATGCTTTTGGCCATATAACGTATTTGAAGCTGGTAATCGTCTATACCGTTTTATAGAGCCTATTTTATAGAGCCTATCCCAGGAGACTTAGGGCACGAGGCACAGCATGCCAATCCATCGCAGGGCACACACACACACACACACACACACACACACACGCTCTCATTCACATGCTATGGGATATTTTGCCAGTTAGCCTAATCTGCATGTCTTTGGACTGTAATGCCCGAAGGAAACCCACCAAGCACGAGGAGAACATGCAACCTCCATGCACATAACCACTCCATCACGGTGCCGCCTCCCTCTATGCTCTACGGTTTAAATGCAGCATTTCCACCCTGTGCCGTTTCATTCAAACAAACTTAAATATACTCATATATCTTCTGGCCATTTGTTCATTGGACGACATGTGTGATAGAACACCCTACCATCACATCACACTGCACTTATACATGTATAGTCGTTAATTGAATCCTTTAAAGTGCCACATTCAGGGATGAATTGTATTCGGTTAACACATCACAGCAGCCCCTCTTTCAAAGAGCCCACTGCCCTCTATTCACCAAGCATTTTTCTCTCTTTTCCTCCTTTTCTCTCCCTGTCTGTCTTTCCCTCACTGGCTCTCTCGCTGCATTTTGCTGACTGCGAACACAAGCTCCATGGAAACTGCTAATGGAGAGAGTTTTTGGACCTTATCTCTGGCCAGCGCTGCAAAAGCCCTCCTTTGCTGAAGTTGCTCTTTAAACTTTGATCACAGAGACTAAAACAAATGCATGCAGATTAAGACTAAGTTTCGCCATCTTTTACTGACTACGGAAACGAATCCTATCCCGTGACACGTACAGTAATAAGGGCTTAATATTATTTTTGCAAAACATTCTCGAGTCATGTTTCAAAACTGTGTGCGCTATAATGTAACTAAGACCTATTTACCCACAGGAAGCATTGTCCCCCCCCTACTCATCCAACACAGGATGTCCTATCAGCCTACTCCACCCCCACCCCTACCCCCAAAATCACCCAAAACAGATTTTTCTTCTTCCTGTCCCTGACAGACAGTCCTTGGCCTTTGTTGAAACCTTCCGAACACTTCCACACTGAGATATAATGCATCTCCAGAACGACCCTTAAAACTTGTTAGACTTGCACTTAGTGGTAAGCTTTACTGACAAGGTGATTTACCGGCATACGACAACAGGGCCACTCATAAATAAACAACACAAAACAAACAGTCATCTGCAGTGATAACACTACCTGGCATGTTTATAGCACCTGAAAGTGACCTGATCGTGACGTTAGAAGAAGTTCTGCATGCACGCTTCTTGCTGTGCGCCAGTCTATCAGGACAAGCTGCTGAAACATTTGCTTTAGGTCATATTCGGTGCCAAAAGTCTTACCTTGAGGTGCTGCAGCTGTCTGCGATCATCCTCCAGTTGCCTTTTTTTGTTTTCTATCTCTGTTTGTCTCTTTCTCTTCTCCTAAGAGGAATACAAACAGGTTCAGTGTAACTTTATCACATTTGAGCTTCATTTCATTTCTTGTGTTTTAAAAAAATGGCTGTTTCACTCATATCATAATTAACAGTTACTGTACTGCCTGGGCAAAACCAAAAAAAAAAAAAAGTCACACACTTTTAATATTACCTTGGATTGCTTTTAGCTTTGGTTTCGCATGCATTCACTGTAGCGATGTTTCCGTCCAGGGTTGCATAACTTTTTTTGGCTGAGATTTTATTGAGTTTTTATGTGTGAAAATGATTCCACATGCTACCAGAACCACTCTTTCACAATTTTAGTGCCTGTGCCATCAGGGAAGAACAAAAAAAAAAAAAAACTCCATAGATGTGATAACCTGGTCATTCAGTACGTTCAGGTCAGGACTTCATTTTGTTGTCAAATAACATTGCCAAGTCTAGACTTGAGCAACTGAACCAACTGAGGATCATAACACTGCCTCCAGAGGCTTGTACATTGGCCACTCTGGAAGAGGGTCAATCTGGACTCATCTAACCACATGACCTAGCAAACGCAAGTGCTTTTTTTTCTGATTAGTCTTGCTAACAAATGTTTTTTTTATAGTCATGGTCATTCATACTTTTTTTTATGACTACATTTCATTAGCCAAGCTAATGGTTCAACGCTAGGCTTCCAGGTTATAATAATACATTGCACAGCTATTAACCCGATTTCAGTACTTTTATCAATTTCAATCAAAGCTCCTAAGTGTCCAACTGTTGACTTTTACCAAATGGGCAAACTGTGTATGAAGTAAGAAGGAAGACATGCATACCCTGCATATACACTTCCACGAGATCTAGGACTAAATAATCACTAAATAATGCCCTCTTTACCTTTTAAGGGCTCAGGTTTACTGATCAGAAGGTTGCTTGATCATGGCCCTTAATGCTCTTTGCTCTGGAGGCGCTGTATCATGGCTGACCCTGTGCTATGACTCTACCCCCTGATTGATGCTTTTCCCGGAGTTGCTCATTGGTTTTAACGATGCTGTTTGTTTAGGAAAGTCCTCTAACAAACCCTGGATTCTTTTAAGCAACAGGTATTTTTATACTGACCCTTGACACTTTAATTGTGTGCAGATTGACGCTATTCAACTGCATGTGAACACCCATGCAATTAAAAAGTTTTATTATTATTTATTCAATCTATTTTGTTTATTATATTTTTCTACACATTTCAGTAATCTAGGATGTTACATCGTTTGTGTAGATTCGTGACTTACAGTATGATGCCAATTTTTAAATGCACTGAAAGTGAAAAGGTCGGGGGGTGTCACAGTCACAACTCAGTATAATAACAGGATAGAAACTTTGATATGACTGAAATATGAGGCAGGAGAGCCAACATTGGGATAGGGGGCTGTGTGTGTTTGTATGCATGCTGAGAAAAACATCACATAAAAGAGCCAAAGTCCACCTCGGAGACTAAAATGTAACTGTACACACATTCTTGGTAGCATTAGTCGAAACTTTGATGCAACTTTGAGCCTTTTTTCAGAGTGGCTCAGTCTTTAAAGACCAGACTTTAATTTCTAGGGGCTTTTTATTAAACGTTTGTTTTAGCCGAATGGAATGTTTTGAGGTGATTTGTAGGAATATTTTTGCAAGAATGTCGAAGTCATGAGATCTGCAGCAGTGTAAAGAATGCATAGAATAGGCATCTTACTTACTGCTATAGCCTGGAGCCTCTCCTGCTGTGATAACGCCTCGGACATCCTGAGAGAGAGAGAGAGAGAGAGAGAGAGAGATGGAGAGAGAGAGAGAGAGATGAGAAACATCTCCAAAGAGAACAATGCACTAAGCTCTGTTTCTCTCTCTGAGACAATCTGTTGTATTTTCTTTGCCGTATCCGGAGTTTCTGTATGTTTTCAGTCAGGAATGGCTATGCATTCAGTTCCTTCCTTTGTAATCCAGTTTCTTGAGACTGCACAATAACATGCACACCCACAAACATCCATTATCAGCCTTCCTCAGAGTTTCTGGTTGAAGAATTGATGGTGCTTCACTGACAACAAAAACACATCCAACAAAAGTTTCTGCGTACTGTACTACTCCCTTTATACTAATATGAAGGAATGGCTCGGCTGTTTTTTTGTAACTTTCTACACTTATAATGAAACCAATACAGAAATATAGATACAGTACAATAATATTACCTGGTCACTGAAACATGTCCATATGTCCACTATCCAACATTCAACATGGTAGACTTTGTAACTCGTAGCCCAAAGGCGCCTATACAGTGAAACCTCGGATTACAAGTAACGCAGTTTGCGAGTGTTCCGCGAGACGAGCAAAGATTTTTAATAAATTTTGATTTGAAAAACGAACAAGTCTTGGTTAACGAGCACCAAGTGTCATGTATCACGCATGCGCTCCTTGTTTTGACGCCGAGCGTCACGTGATCACAACTGAGACAATGGTTTTTCTCTCTCTTGTGCTGCGGAATTGTGGGTAATCGTCTCCCCTGCTGGGTCTTAGTGCGCTTCTCTCACTGGTATAATCAACATCCGTGCACGTGTGTACTGTTTACCATAACACTGTGACCACGTGTGTGTGTGTAAAACATATTTTATTTTGTGTCTGTATGCGTCTGTTGATTTGTTTTATTTTTACTTTATATTTTGTGTTAATTATTTTTATGTATTTATTTTTTTTGGGCTGTGGAATGAATAATTTGAGTTTTCATAATTTCTTATGGGAAAATTCTATTTGGTTTACGAGTGTTTTGGAATACAAGCCCGCTTCCAGAACGAATTATGCTCATAATCCAAGGTTCCACTGTATAAATAAAATGCGATATTATTATTATTATTTTAACCCTTATTTGTTCTGCTGTTTTTTTGTTTTTGTTTTTTTTAATAAACATATATAGGGCTCAGGTTTATACAGTATAGAGTGACATATGCTTTTTTTCTAGCACAACCTACAGTAGGCCATATGATGAGCTGAAGTTTATTTCATTTTACCCACCTATACAAACATGACTAAGTAAAGAAAAATAATAAAAGCGTCAAATAGGCAAAGAAGTAGCACAGATACACAAAATCATGTGTTTTTATTGTTGTTTTAAGTAAAAAATAATAATAATAATAATAATATGCTCATTATGAGAGATTTACATTTTTGCAACATCATTCCCATATTCTAGTACCCTTAATAAAAGTAATATGATAACTTTTTTTTGGTTTAAGATAGCTTTTGTTCTACCTAACATATCCGAAAACCCACAAGCACATACTGTGTTGCCGGCATGTATCTGTGTTCCTTTAAGTGTTTAAAGGGTACATATTATGTATTATAATTCACTTTTTAGTCATTCAGACGGGTCTCTTGTATGTGTACAAACAAAAAAGTGAGAAAAAAACCCAATCCATACTTTTTGTCCCTTTTTTTCCATCTCTGTACGGTGCTTAAACAAGCCATTTAGATTTCCCCTCAGTTGTGACCTCATATAAGAAGATACCATGCCCCAACTCGTTGTTCAGCTCTGTTGTTCTCTGCAGGGGCGTGGCTCAGGGTAGCTAATTTACATAGTCACTGTTTGTCGGAGGAGTGAAGAAATGCATTATCCGAGGGCTTTTTCAGCTGGAGTACTAACAGACACACTTTGTAGGACCTCTAAGGTCTGTGTTAACTTCTTAAAGAAGTAGTAAAATATGGGACCTTTAATAATCAGACCTCAATATGAAGACACAAACAGCAGAAAGAATACTGAGTGTCAAAAGTTTTTGAGGACTTCGGTCGCATTCTTTGGGTCGATCTTGGGTAAATCATTTTATGAAGAGGCTATAATATTTCTCACAGCATTTCAGTTATAATAAGCCAGATTTAACCATAACAGCAGTCATTTCCTTCCACTGTAATACTCAAGAAGGCTCCATTCTGTCTCATTTCTAGCTTCATGCTTTTGGAGATCAATAAGGGAGAGGAAATTTCAAATATATATGTCTGTGGTGCATTTTGGTCATTCAAGTCAATATGTTTAAAAAATACATCGAGACAAATTAATGTGTATTTTAAAAGGACTTTAACATTCATCTGGGAACTTCATCAGCCCTGAACTGAGAAACTCAAAAGTCACATTCCCTTAATAATGGACGTACTGTACAGATATCAGCTCTTCCAAAGAAAATGTACGATTCCTGAATCATTTGGAAGCGATAACATTTGAACAGTTTTGCTAAATCAGTCTCTTTTATGAAACATTACACAGGAAAGGAAAGTAGCACTTAAAATCAACTTTCCTTATCTCTAAAGAATAGGACATTCACATGGGACCTGTTTCTCAGGAACATGACCAGTTGCATTTTTTTTTTTTGGCTTTTAAAAAAAATGCAAGCACAGGGGAAACGAGAGGCTGGTGAAAGGGAACAATACAGTATATAGCTTATATAAGGTAAGTGGATGTCTTGTAGATATTCCACATCATTAATGTTATGATAACTGTATAAATATTAATGTATTAATAAAATAAATATTTGTCACCAAAATATGAAAACCAGTTCTTTCATAAATTTTTTATTTGTAATCAATGGCGAATTGCTATTGTATAAGAAGATAAAAAAAAAAACTTTGGAATGTGCTGAGAAAAATAATTTCTGTCAACCACTGAAGAATCATTTTCCCCTTAAAAGTTCACTTCATCTGTTTAATGGACAAATAAGAAAAGTGCAATGTTAATAATTGCAATATATAATTTCAATTTCTGAGATGTTTCCTCTTAATGGCTCCATTGATCCCAACCTCATATTTCATAGTCCCAACTTCTACATATTTTAGTATTCTAGGATGTTATGTTGTTTGTGTAGATTCGTGATTTAAATTATCTGGAATTTCCTTTGGGATCAATAAAGTATCTATCTATCTACTCACTCATCAACTATACCACTTTATCATGTATTCGGGGTTGTGGGGGACTGGAGCCTATCCCAGGAGACTTATGGCATGAGGTGGCATACACCCTGGACAGGGTGCCAATTCATCACAGGGCACACACACTATGGGCAATTTGGGGACACCAATTAGCCTAATCTGCAAGTCTTTGGACTGTGGGAGGAAACCAGAGTACCCGAAGGAAACCCACCAAGCATGGGGAGAACATGCAAACTCCATGCACACAGAGACGGGAATCGAGCCTGGCCGGGAATCAAACCCAGACTCTGGAGGTTCAAGGCGACAGCGCTAACCACTACACCACCATACCATTTATCTATCTATCTATGTTATAATTATATTGAACAGAGAATAAAATATATATACTTGCAGTATGTCCCCTACATACAAACATTTGAGTAACGAACTTTCGAGAATATAAACGTGTTTGCGCATGTGCAATCATGGAAGTTTGAACACATGTCCGGCGTACGTTGTCACGGGCGTGCAGCGTGCATCCTCTGCCAGTGGTTGTGGTGTAGTGTACAGTACTCTAGTCTACCGGTCTAGTACCTAGATAATGTTTATTGGACTTATGAACAAATTGGACTTACGAACAAGCTCCAGAACGTAAGTATGTGACTTATATATATATATGGAACCATACAGGTATGTGACTTATATATATATGGAACCATACAGGTCTTAACAATTCTAGGAGCCAGCAAATGAAAGCCAAGATCTAAATATTTTCTTTTCATTGTTTTATTCACACCCTGTCAGTGTGCAAGAACAACATGCCCCAGCCTCTTTTGATCTCTCTTAATTAGCCACATACATTTCCCGAAATGCCTCCGGAGCCACTCTGATAGACACACCAGTGTAGAAAAAAAACCCTGTTTGAAAGATGGGGAGAATGAAGATCGTTTGAGGGTCATGAGGGGAGTGGAGGAATGTGCGGATGCCCCGGCCTACGACACCCTGCAGTCGGACATGTGTTTCCCATCACAACCTCCCCCATACACATTCCCTCAATCCCCTAACATATAACACACACCACTTGTACAAACAGCAAAAAGACGTGAATGAGTTTGGAGAGGATTAAGGCATCACAATGCTATTCTCGGTATGTTTTAAAGCACGCAGATTTTTTTTTCCAACACCAGGAATCTCAGCTCCCGGTGATCAAACAGCCCCCTGATTTGTGTTTAATAAGGTGTTAACTAGCAGCATTGTGCTGAGCTGAGCTCATGTCTGAAGATCCTGGTGCATAATATTAGCTTGTGCACGCTCAGCACTTTTCGTTCCCAGCGCCAGCCAGCATGACAGCATGAAACTCTAAATAATGCATCTAAATAATACAGTCAGCTAATAACGTGCTGCTAAAATATGTAACACTCCCGAGGTCTGAGGCACATAAGAAACATGGTGTGTCTCAACTTCTGCACTGATACCTTCAGGGTTAGTGGGTCAAAGTTATTGTATGAATATTACATAATGTCGCTCATGGGTGTACTCAGCATTGCAGACAGATTTAGGGGAAAAACAGCTGCAGGTCCAGGGTCATACAGAGAAGTGGGGATCAGATGTCTGTCAGCAAACAAATGCAAATTCCTTTGCCTATTACATGCTTTTGAGCTAAAGGCTTGTGAAAACAATCTGGTTATTCCATTATTGCAAGACAAATAGATTGGTTCATATGGGTTTTTAAATAATTGTTAATTGTGTCTCTAAGATATTAAAGATGCAACTAAAAATGGATATCTTACAGTACTATGCAAAAGTCATGACCCCTCCCCCACTCATTTCTTCATATTTTGCTTCCAAAGAGTTAAAACTTTCTTCGATTTTTACTGTGGTCTTAAGGAATAGTTGTCTAGGCTTCCTGAAACATTTTTTTTTTTTAGCAACTAATTTTTGGCAAGTTTTTAGCTCTCATTTTCAGTCCAGTCCCTGGACCCGACCTGTTTCAGGGGAATGTTTTATTTCTCTGTTAAGCCACAGAGTGACCGATAAATCATTCAAGCTTAAAAAAACATGCAACTTAACGCACGAAAACTGGTGAGAAACAGGTGCACGTGATGACAGATGATCAGGCCGATGATTAGTATACTGGTGATACTGAATGCTTTGTGGTTGGAACAGACGAGAGGGGAAATGAGGTCGCTGCATAAACAAGCAATTTTTTACTTGTACTGTATATTTATGCACTTGTCACAGTAAACCATTTGTTCATTTTATTTAATATGGAGAAATGAGGGGTGGCGCAAGATTTTGCACAGTACTGTACTGTACTGTATGTTATATCTAAAATGTAATACATAATGTACAGTATACAAATACTAGAGATGGAACTGGAATCCAGTGTGATGCAACAAAAAGCTGGATATAGAAGGACTATGGATATGATTAACATGAACATGCAGTGATCCAAGGTGCATTTACAACATCTTTAGTACCTGCCTGGTCCGGATTGCATCGGTTTGAATTAAGGTACCAGTTTCTTTCTATTATTGAATTAAAAAACAGCTAAATCATTCAGGCATGTAGATTCAAAAATAGACTCTTAAGACCAGTTATGAACTTAAGTGATGTAGCTGATGTGTGCTTACTCCGACAGCCTCCCACTTTGGATTAAACTCTAAATACAGATACAGATATGGTTATTTGAAGCATTAAAAAGATACAGTTACAGATTGTAGACAATTGCAATGAGTACCAATTAAGTCTATATGAGAAGATATGTCAGGATCACCTCTCACATTTTTTTTTTCCAGACTTCTGCAAGCTGTACACCGTGTACAAGATATGAGTCATGTGTTCCAAAGCCGCCTTCTGATGCCAGAATCACCTGCCATATACGAGCATAGATCAGCTCTAAAAACTCAAAAATCTGATCATTATTTCCTCCAGCTGGACCATATCAGTAAGTTTCAGACAGGCTTTTCATCAGGTCACTAGTAAGTCTATGTCTATAAAACTATCTGTACATATAATAAAACTGTAAAAAAAAAAAAAAAGTACTTATTAATCCCAAAGGGAATTTGTATAAAGGGAAATTGTATAATTGTATCAAGTTCCCAATAAAGAATGAAATAAAAAATAAAATAAAGAATGAAAATCTCTTATAGGGGTGGTTTGGATATTTTTTTAAATCAAAAAGTCTGTTTTAAATCAAAATTAAAGTTTAAATAGGTACATTACAAGAAGTCTTGCTTGTTATAAATTTTCCTTGAGGTTTGTCACATGTAACACAAGTACAATGTAAGTATCGGCCAAATTCCACAACCCACGTTCAGTGCAAAAATGCCTTCCAACGTTCGGCTGAGACTCGTATGAAGCTTCAATGGGCCCATTAGGCTAAATCGAGTTGATATCTTCCAAAATAGCCATATGGCTAGTTCCGGTTAGCCTTATGACTAGCTCCGATTAGCCATACGGGTAGTTCTGGTTAGCACACAACTAGTTCCGAAGGGTTTATTTATTTGGAGGTTATTGAACAAACTATTCTGATCTTTTCTAATGTTTGTAGTATTCTCTTTTAATAAATCACTGTTCATCCAAGAGCGACATGTGACTTAGTGCTTAGCACTGTCACCTAGTATCTCCAGGGTCTGGGTTCGATTCTCTGGGTTCAGTTCTCGAGTCTGTCTGCATGGAGTTTGCATGTTCTCCCTGTGCTTGGTGGGTTTCCTCTGGAAACATACAATACCATACTGATCATAGCATACACACAATATTAACAGGAAGAACTCCTGGTATGGAACTAGCTAATCCAATTGTGGATTAGAGGAAGGTTGACCACACCCACATTTTAAAGGGCCAGCCAGGTGAACAATCGCAGAGGCGTTGAGATACTGTAGATCTATCCATCTGGAACTATCCATCAAAGAAAGAAAAAACATTATAGTTCGATGAGAATTATATAACCCGTTGCTCCTCAGTGTAAATTCTTGTATTTAATCACATCTTACACCACTTAACTTCATATCGATGATCTGCTTTCTCCTTGTCAAAAGCTGGAAATGTGGGAATGCAAAGTATTTCTCTATTCTTTATAAATGAATAAAAAGCAACTGAGCCAAAGCAGATGTTTTTTACACTGCATCGAGAATGACTTGTGCTCGCCAGACAATCTGGATCAAGCCTTCTCGCTTCTTCGCTGCCTTGTTTTTTCTTTTTCCTTCTTCAGCAGCGTGGTGCAGACTTCACTGAGATGACTCGTTTGAGAGAAGATGAATAACAGAGTTGGGTAACATAGTCCGGCCTTTGAAACACCAGAATTTTTGGTGCTAGCTTTAATAAATAAGTCATGGCCAATATCAAGCTCAAGACTATATGAGTGCTTTCAGATGTGTGACTATGTCCTCTGTCTTCTGAGTTAAATCACAGCACTGGCTGACACACAGGGTTTTCGCCACTATGTTTTACATGAACTGTTGCGGATCTTAAAACGGATCAGTTAACTGCAGCATAACGCAAGGACACGAAGCACCACCCATCTACTGCTTTCTACTGGCTTCACAATGTGACTTCAACTGTACACACTACATTAAAAAAGCTCTTACCATGAGAACAGTTCTCCTTTAAAAATAGCTGATTTGAGATAAGTCTGAAATTCACTGGCCTTGTATCACTGCAGAGTGTATTTGAGGGTCATTATCGAGCACTATCTGATTCGACTATTTGATATCGATTATTTGTCTTGATAAACTTTGAAGTAAACAAACTGTAAGTTCTGCAGAACTGAAGCAGCCTCCATTATTGCCTTTGCAGCATATAATGTTTTGTTGACTTCGGGAAAACTTGGCATAAGTCTACTACCATTAGTGCATGTATTATTAAAGCCTTAAACAAGTGATGTTAGAGGATCTGGTTTTATACTATACTGGTCCTTCTAAAAAAATTAGCATATTGTGATAAAGTTCATTATTTTCTGTAATGTACTGATAAACATTAGACTTTCATATATTTT
>JAQMYJ010000007.1:6341467-6356670 GCA_030014305.1 Clarias laeviceps | reverse complement strand
AACCTGCACTTTACCTTTGAAAAGAATCGCGACAGAGCAGTGTTTCTGTATAGAGCAGAGAGAAAGAGTGTGTGTGTCTGTGTGTATCTGTGAAGGTGAAAGTAGGAGAGGTCTGTGTGTGTGAGACACACACACAGCAGGCATAGAGCATGCTAAGCCTTGAGCAGAGAGAGAAATGGATTTTTAACGTCTCTCATGAGACTTGCTTTTGCTTTACACACACGCATACAGACACGTTTCACACACTCACACACACACACACACACACACACACACACACACACGGTCACAGTGTTATAGTAAACAGTACACGTGTGCACGGATGTTTATTATACCAGTAAGAGACTGGCACTAAGACCCAGCAGCATCCGCCACGTATCTTTCCTCTTTTATTTTTGCTCCCCCTGTCTATGAGGCGCCGAACTCTGCTAGCATCAGTGCGCGAGTGTATTCACTCCGCTCCGCACTCAACTAAAGTTTTTTTTAATAATCAAATGTCTCCGCGTCGCGCGACACAATGAATCCATTATGAAATTCGTTGCCAACTCTTTTAGTAATCGATTTTTATCGATTTCATCGATTCGTTGTTGCAGCCCTAGAGAGAGAGAGAGAGAGAGAGAGAGAGAGAGAGAGAGATAGATAGATATAGAATTGGCTTTTCCCTGGAGATGTACTTTATGTACTGCATGAGAGAGATATACATTACATATACATTTATAATACCATTTCATAACAACATTTTAATGATACAGCATAATATACATCCCTAATAACTATGGTGTTTTTAAGATAATATTTAAGATATCATTAAAATCAAACAGCTTTTGAATAATCCAGCATGAAGATAAAAAAAACTCTGTTAATACGTACCTGCTGTAATGCCTGATTCTGTCTCATGTACTCTTCATGGAGTTTCTCTACCAGGTTATGCACCATGCTGTGCTGCACATGGAGCAACACATCCCACCAGTCATAACCCGTCACCATGCAGTACTCCAACAGGAACAGTAGATGGCGTAAAAGGATGTTCATATCCAACATCTGGCCCATGGAGGGCGACACGCAGAGCATGTGCAGCTACAACGAGAACAGACATGTGTAAACAAGATGGTTTGAGACATTTCAAATCTACATATTAATAGAAACTTAATCTCTAAATAAACAAATTGCCGTTTCTTATACTTCTAAGCTACAACTAGTTTATTTATGCACCATCATAGATGATCTGATGATTTAAGCGTCTCTTCGTGTACCTTTCCATGGTTATCGATGCCAACCAGAGCCAGAGAGGTCCAGGAGAACTGCAGGGCTTTGAAGTGCACAGTGGGGCCTCCAGTCCTCTGACGTTTAATCGTGGGCTCCTCCCCCACACGCTGTGCAGCGACGGTCGTTCCTGGAAACACGCCCATGGTGTGGAGGGACAGCCGGTGGAGTATCTGAATAGTGCCATCGTGGAAGGCCAAAGCCAGGCCTAATTAAGAGAGATTGCAGAGGCCAACACACATCGTTATGAACGAACATCAAAGCTGCACGAACAGTTCATGTTCTGGATAGGAAATTTCTCCTGAAGCCTAATCCATTTTGAGATTAATTCAGGCTATTCAGGACCTTTATTGTTTTGCTTCAAGTATTATTTGAAATAGACCTCAAAGTTCAATGTTATAACTCAAACTTTGAATTCCCTACAAATATCTCTTCAGAAATGGTTAACATGTCTGGAAAAAAATAAAACTTTAACGTTGGGAATTTATTTTAATTGACCAGCTGGCTTGGTCTGCCGGAGTTTTTTGCGGGATGAGCAAATTTTTAAAAATAAATGTTAACTTGAGAAATTTAAGAAACTTTCACCTATCTTAGACTATCAGTCCAAATTCTGTTTGCAGATATTCAAATGCTCCTGTTTACCCTCTTCCATGAGTTGTTTTGGCACCACGTACACCCACCCGCAGCTGACACGAGTCTTGCGGATACATCAGCATGCGGATAATTTTTGACTTACCTTCAGAGTTCATGCTGGAGATACTGAATGATATAATGCTGGACATTTACATATTTTAAAAGTAAAACTTAATTTCCTGTTATCATACAATCACAATTCTAAGTTAATAAATAAAAGAAATAAACAAACAAAAAAAACCTGCATGTGTTCTTCAAGAGTAATTTTTCTTGAAATTATTAAAATATGCGTTCATTGGTTATGTACTTTATATGTTTTTATAAATCATTAACCAACAGGTCTGGTCAGCATGTACTGTACATTTCCCCCCGAAAAAAGCCAATGTCAGTGTTTCAGCTTGACTAGATCCAGGGCTGCTCAGTGGTTAAGTAGTCAACTGAGTCAATCGTAAGATCATGGCTTCAAACCACAGCATCATCATGATGGGCCCTCGAGCAAGACCCTCAAGTGCTCAGATTATCAGAGATAAACTGTATGTTGCTCTAAATAAATGCCACAAGTGTAATTGTGAAATAATGTGAATTGATGATGTATACAGGCTCTTATTTGCATTTACACCTCTTAATGTGGACATTTAATTGAGAAGACCTCTAAGCATGTGAAGTATTTTTGTATGTTTAGTTCCATAAAAGTTCAAATTACAAGACTGACTTAGTAAAAATCAGAAATAAAAGATATGCTGTACATATGCATATACAAGACTTTTTTCTCCCAAAACAAATATTTCTGACACTGAGTGAGTAATAATAGGTGAGAAAATATATTTTACCAAGGCCTGGGCAAAACTTTGTGTCTGCGGCAACTTTAAGGTCAGTGTTGGAAATTGAGATGGGCAGTTTGGGCAGCGCCACTGCAGACACGCGATCCAGGTCGTTTGTTGCTGAAAGGATTCGCCACTTCAGAATCATCGGCTGCTTTTCTCCGACTGTGGGGAAAAAAAGAAAGAAAAAAAAAAACATCACTAATCCTGATATCAACTGCATCACTACAACACAAAATCATAAGACTTCAAATACTTCACTCTTACCGACAGGAGAGCGGTGCTGAAATATATTATTGACCGGGAGTCCCTCCTTTCTTAAGGACCAGCACTCTACGATGCTACCCATTTGACTGGATGCACACAGTAATACCTTCAGAGAACATCAGCAGGATTAATCTATCAGGTTGAATTTGAGTTTTCATTGATTATAAAGCCATTTTTCATCTCTGTCTAGCAAATATTTAAATAACAGGTTTATCCCCCAGGACCCCAAAACATTCAGCTCACCTTAAGCTGAAGCCTGCTCATGACCTGTTACATTCTTGTGAAATTGCACATAACATTTTTTTAAATCCATAAAAATTACAAAATCATTTATAAGACAAAATAGGGGTGTAGCCATCATGGACTATAATCTAATATAGATTATTAACCAATAAACTACCCCTATTGTCCATGCTGTGGATGTGCAAGTAGCACAGAAAACACTAACGCCACTGGTAGGTGAATTGAACAACACTGATTACCAGTTATACACCAGTAAACTGATGACAGGATCATGGGCACCCAGGGGTCACCTACACCTGTGGGGAGCAAAGGCAAGCCCCCCCCAGTCCAACGAACAGAAAAGCCAAACACTGGACATGACAAAACGGTACCAGAACACTGACAGGGGGAACCCAAACTATAAGTGTTTTTAAAGTTAGTGGCTGTTCAGTGTAGATATGAATGTTTATGAAAAACCAAACTTTGGTAAAGGTATAAGTATCCAGAAGTACTACAGAAATTTTGAAAACATATGGGCTACTTTTTCAGAGATTCTGACATTTTAAAATTTCTGTTACAAATAGACAGCACTTAACATCTCCTTTGAGCAAATAAGTTCTCACCTGCTCAGAGTTCTCCCTGGTGAGGAACTTGAGGTGTGTGACAGCAGGATACTTGCTGCGGCGCACCACGTCGGTGGTGCAGCGCATAAAGAGGGAGGGCAGCAGCTCAGTGTCGATACGGCACTTCTCGCTCACCACGCTCACGCACACCTTGTAGAACTGCACGGGCGAGGAGCTGCTGCCGTCCGTCGTAGCCACCACGATGTTGCCGCCGCCTGTGAACGCGATGTCAGCCAGAGCTACGCGGCCACGTAGGCGGCTCAGACTCTCGCTGGCTGAAAGCAGAGCGCCGTTCGGTTTCAACAGGGACACACTCACTAAGCCGCTCACCGTGACAGCCAGCCAGCCCTCCATGGGTTTACCACCGAAGAGAGTAAGAGATGGAGAGAACTTCACCCGCGAGAACTTCTCACCGAAGTTGGTGGAGGCGGACTGTTGGGTGACACAAAGCAAAATGAAAGATGCAGATTTTGACCTTGCCTGAGATGTCTTAATGGTAACAATGGGGGGAAAAAAACATTTCTTTCTCCTTGCCTTCTCTACATGCAGAGCAAGCTTCACTCCATTGTGCAGCCATGACAGAGCGACAATCGGGTCTCCTTCAACCGAGCTGCTTTGTATACATTCCCAGCTGTTCACCAGGTGCTCAGTCATCGCCCAGCACTTGATCTGTCCATCTCCATCTGCAGAGAGCAGTCTGGATGCTTTTAAAAAAATAAAATAAAAAAAAGAGAAAAATGCAGGTCAGCTGTAGTCATTATATCTTTTTGGAAACTGATTTTGCACATATGTTTAAAATACAGTATATGCAGCTTGTTGAACATAAAGTTTCAGATACGAGAGGTGTTCAGGTCAAATCGGGCCCCTGGAGTAGACACGCCATGCTCAAGCACCCAACAGTGGCAACTTGGGCTCAAACCACCACCCATCTGATCAACAGCCCAGAGCCTTAAACTGCTAAGCTACCACTTCCCCGGGTGTGTTATATAAGAGACAAATGTCTCCTGGTGCTTTACAATCAAGTAAATGTATAAGGCACTGATGTTTGCTTACCTTGATGGTCCCATTCGAGGCAGGAGATCACTTCTGTATGACCGGAGTTGATGGAGTAGACATCCCAGGGATGCTCAGTATCAATGATGTGGATCATGTGACTGAGATCTAAAGCAGAGGAGGCAGAGGATTTGCATTTATTTACTCTTTATCTCTGACTTCTATTCAATAATCAGTGTTTAGTCAACAGTGCAAGCGTGGGTATCACTACACTTTGTAGAGTGATGACCAAAGACATCTTCTGTGTGTGTGTGTGTGTGTGTGTGTGGTTGATCCCACCTCTGTCTTCATCTTCATTCTTCAGGTCGGTGGTGAAGGCGATGAGGTTCCTGCAGGACCAGGCACACACCAGCGGGATGGACGGACAGTGGTTGCTTTTGCTTCTCTTCTCCCACTCACACACATACACAACGTCCATCTTCACACCATGGACCTTTACCACGAGACTGTCTCCTTTATTATTATTATTGTTGTTGTTGTTGTTGTTGTTATTATTATTATTATTATTAATTCAACAACCCTATTCAATTCACACCTGCATATCAGTATAAATGAACTACCTAGCCAGTTAGCTCAGCCAAAAAAACTTGACAAAAACAAAAGCTCGTATTCCAAATTACACCAACTTTATAGATTTCTGATTTCTTATACCCACAAATATCATTCCTAGACGCTATAATTTCCCCATTCGGCTAAAGAAAACCGCGAACGAACGTGTAATTCACGTCTGAATCTACGTACAAAATATACACACTGCCATTCTGAACACCACCTTAACGCTACTACTCGCTCATCGCGCGCTGGAAGGACTGGAGTTTTAATCAGCGCCACCTCTGGACGGGAGTAGAATGAAAGTTTTTTTTTTTTTTTTTTATCCATACAAATACACAGGCCAAAAATAAATAAATAAAAATCACACATCCTTACATTTCATTGATCGGGGCAGTGATATGATTCTTGCCTGGGCCCGGGTTTAATTCCCACCCAATACCCAAACCCCAACTACTGAATGTGGAGGGAGGGTAAAATGGGAGGGTTGTGTCAGGAAGGGCATCCAGTTTTGGGTGGATACAAGCTTTGGGTGGATTGTATGGTTCACTATGGCAACCCCTAATATTTATTATCCCACCTTTTGGCTTTTCAGCACCTTCCTATAGGGGCATGGTGATGTGGTGACGTGGAGATCTAGGGTCTGAGTCTACTGTTATATACATCACGAGACTAAGCGCAAAACTCTCTCATCTGTTAGCTTTTATGCACAGACTCAATTTCATTGTCACTCATGCTGTTCTTTGCACTACTAAGTTTTTCTTTTGCACAATTACTCACTTTCATGCTTTTCTTTGCACATTTATTTTTATATGCATAATTTCTCACTTTCATGCTGTTCTTTGCATAATTTGCACAATTACTAATTTTTTTGCACAATTTCTCACTTTCATGCTATTCTTTGCACAATTACTAAGTTTTTAGTACACACTTACTTTCATGCTGTTTTTTGCACAATTACTCACTTTCATGCTGTTCTTTGCACAACTACTAGTTTTTCTGTACAATCGCTCAGTTTCATGCTGTTCTAAGCACAATTATTCACTTTCATAATGTTCTTTGCACAGTTACTTTGTTGGCACAGTTACTCACTTTCATGCAGTTTTTTGCACAATTACTCAATTTAATGCTGTTCTTTGCACAATTACGTTTTTGGCACAATTATTTACTTTTATGCTGTTCACAATACGCACAATTGCTAGGTTTTTTTTGCACAATTGCTCACTTTCATGCTGTTCTTTGCACAATTATTCACTTTTATGATGTTCTTCGCACAAGTACTCACTTTCACTGCACATTACTACTATTTGCACTGTTGTCACTTTGCCACACATGAAATCGGACATCAAAGTTGCACTTAATTTTACTTATTAGTTCCTTTTTTAAATTGGTGATTTATATGCATCTTATATACTGTATCTTGTTTTTTTTTTTGTTCTATCTATCTATCTATCTATCTATCTATCTATCTCTCTATCTATATATATATATATATATATATATATATATATATGGTGTTACTTCTTCAGTCAGGACACAGGTGGCGCTGTAGTTTTGAAGATCGACTTAATCTGCTGTGTATCACCTTCTTTTTCCGTCCCTCCCGAGTACGCCTAAGATCTTGTGTAAACAGGGGAACCGATCGGGAATCCCTGCAGTGTCTGTCTAAAATGCCTCGTGTGGGATTATATAATAAGTTTGTGTAGCTGCTGTGTGACAGCCTGTGCGGGTCTACATGTTCCATGGAGCTGGTGCTGGTTAAACAGTACAACATACGGGTCCTGCGGTGGCTATAGCTATCACCAACCCGCACGTCACCGCGGCTAACAGGCTTAGCTAACACTCAGACTTTACTCGGCGGGAACATAACCTTATATCTGACTGCGCGTTCTTTTATTTGGTGGAAATACAAAACGGGTTAAGAAAAAAAAATAGGTGTAATGCTGACAGGCTGGTAAGGTTAACGAGCTTGTTAGCCGGCTAGCTAGGCAAACTTGGCTAAAGCTGAGGTGTTTCCTAGTTTAGCTAGTTTGTAAAAAAAAAAACATTTATTGTATATATTTAACAGCGTGACATGGTGGACGACGAACCCAGCTAGGACATATTAGTTTAGTTAGCTAGCGCCTCCGAGGCCATGTCACGTGACATGTTTAGGTAGCTAGTTAGCTTTAACCAGGGGTCGTGTCGTGTGAAAATAAGGTTAATTACTGTTACGGTTAGTCGCGCCGTTTCGGTTCGTTTGGTTTTAGTGCGCAAGTGAATATATTCCCACATGACCCAGACTGGTAGCTGTGCTCATCCAGCTGTGCCACCGGAATAACAATGTCAGACAATCAGGGCAACGTGAACAACAACAACGTGCCTCTGAACAACAACTTGAACAATGGCGCAGCGAACCGACTCCGGAACCCGAACGTCAACCAGAACCCGCTGATCAACGTGCGGGACCGGCTCTTCCACGCACTCTTCTTTAAGATGGCAGTCACCTACGCCAGGCTCTTCCCTCCGTCCTTCCGCCGGGTTTTTGAGTTCTTCGTCCTCCTGAAGGTAAGCTTCAGTCTGCACCCTTTCATACAACCTTTACTTCATGACCAGTCCTGAAATTCTGACCCTAAAGTCCAGGAGTGTGTCCAGGTGGATCTCGATGGATTCGTGTTAGGATTGCATACAAGGTCTGAAGCCCTATTGACCTCTAGGCATTTGTAATAATTGCACAGGTTGTGTGTGATCTTAATCCCGTGCGAATCGACCATGTCTGTAATTTGAAAAGTGCAATTTTCCCAGTGAAAGACCCACTATATTTCGCCAAACATCGAACTGGAGTGATAATAATATTAATCCCGTGTGAATCAGCATGTCTGGATTCGGCCAGGATTCTGCGAGGTCGTCTATTTTTTTTATTTTTATTTTTTTATTTTCCAAGGTCTTTGTTTCCTGTGTGCCTGTGTTTTTATCCATCTTCAGCGGAAAAATATAGGCTGCGTTTGAGTGTTTTGGGTGCTGGGTCATATCGGTCTATACCATACAACAATACGATGTGCAGAAAGAGAAAGACGAAAACCATCAGGAGAGCAAAAGCAAAAAGAATGAGTAGATGGAGATGGATGACATGTAGAGCAGCATGCGGTAAGAGATTGTGTTTATATCGTACAGCTGGATCTATAACGACGAGACATTTCCAAGACTATACTCTATACAAGATGGTGCACAATTAAGCTAGTAAGTTCACGTCATAATTCGAGGTTACAGCCTTGATATCGTATCCAGGAGATAAGTTAGTAAATTCGTGTAAAATCACAGGCTTTGTTATCCCGTGCCAATGACCCACATGAAACACAAATGTGGGGGATTAATTTCTAAATCACTCGAGGTCCCCAGATAATACTAATCCTGTGCGAATCATACTTTACACATCTCTCTAAATCATGTCATCTTCGTAGTATTGCACTTCGTGCTATTGCGTAAATAGCTTTTTAGTATATATGGACACTAAAAATAATAATACAGCATGGCACATTAATTCACTTTGCTTCGATTTCAGTGATCAGATTGTCCCTGATGAGCAAGCCAAGGCGACGATGGCAAGGAAAAACTCTGAGATCGCAATAGAAATGAAACCTTAAGAGGAACCAGACTCAACTGATATTAGGAATTGATTAATCAGATCTCCATCTCGGACATCCTCACATGAACCGTGATGACTTTCTACAATTTTTCATTCGCCCTCGTTTGAGATTGTAGTGTTCTTTAACATAAGCCCTGTGTTCTGTGTTCACACGCAGCGCCATTCCCATGTAGATCAGCATATTATTATTATTATTATTATGATGACTTTATGATGTAAAGAGTTGGATCAGACTGAAGAATGTGTCAAATCTGATCTGAACTCAGGAGCTCTAAATTTCTCTCCCAATTATTTCCAAAGTTTTTCACGAGAGTCCTCTTTTATTCATCTGTCCAAAAAAAAAAATAGGGACAGGAATCACCAGGGAGCACCTGATGGATTTGTGTTAGGATTGCTTATAATCTCTTACACGTCTCTCTAAGTAGTATTGACATTAAATCTTTTTACTGTTTACTGACACAAATCATAAGGCTTCGCACATTAATCATGATCTCGACATGCTCACATGAACCTGGACAACTTTCTACAACCATTCAGATGCTGTTGTCTATGGTCGTACGAGGTGGTATAAAAAAGTTTCAAGAATAGCTTTGTAACACACCAAGAGATGGCAGCACAAGGCTGCATGCACAGTCAGAGTGAGCACCGACCTTCATAAGTCAGTGTGCCAAAAGACATCGTCCTGTGTACATCGGGAGCAGTGCAACCGGTGCTATTCTGACCATGACAGCAAGGTCACTTACCACATCTGCTATTTCATAACTTACCGTCAATAGGCACTTGTACTGGCAGGTTTTAAGGCGTCAGAGGGAGGACATACAGCGAAAAATCTGAGCTTGTTAACCGAGCTAATCTCGAAAGTTTTTGATAAACCTTCGTTTACCCTCTTTAACGTAATCCTGTGTTCACATGCCTTATTCTTGCCATGTAAATGAACATTATTATTATTATTATTATTATTATTATTATTATAATACCTTTACGAGATTAAGAGATTCAGATTGGCCTGAAGAATATGTCCGATCTGATCCAAACTCAGGCAAGGAGAATTTAGGAGTTAGTGCTCTACTTTTCTCTCTGAGTTATCACAATATTTCAAGAGTCCTTTTTTTTTTTATTTGTCTGTAACAATTAGAGACAAAAATCATCAGGGAGCACCTGATACAATATTATCACGATACCCAGGTGCCGATTCGATTTGTCACGATTCTATAAGTATCACAATTTTACAAATAGATTCTATTTAATTAATTAATTTTTCTCAGATTTCGTTGCAATTCTAAACAAACTTCACCAATAATTTGGTCCGACCACACGGGATGCAGTAGCTGCCTTCCAATGTGTGAGTAGTTTTAGAGAATGACACCTTCAGGGTCATAGAGGAATTGCATCATTTTACAGCTCAAATGCAAAAATACACAAATAAAAAAATGTATTTTGGATTCAATGTGGCAATGCATGATTTGCCACACTAAAGGATCACGATGCATCACTGAACCGATGTTTTTCCTCGTCTCTGGAGATGAGCCGAATTGATGTTTGTATCTGGAATGATTGACAGGGTGAATAGAGGTTATGTAAACTGTCATTATCTGACACCTGAAGGAAGCCCCATCCCTTCCTTCCTCTCATCTCACTGCAGTTATTTTTCTTGTCTTGTCTCATTTTTCCTGGAGACACCATGACCTTGCTTTCTGTCAAGGTAAATGGAGAGTGTTTAGAATTTGTGCATGTGAAATTAAACCTGTCAGGCAAATTTTGTCCAACATGGCATTTTTATGGCTGAACAAAGGGAAGTCATGTTCCTCGTCTATGTCATAAGATGTCGCCATCCAGCAGTTTTGTCACTCTGGTTGGGCAAGTGATTTGTGAGAAGTTTGTATGACAACACTGTGCATTTCCTTCCATTACCAGGCCTTGTTTGTGCTCTTCATTCTGGCCTACATCCACATCGCCTTCTCTCGGTCTCCCATCAACTGTTTGGAGCATGTACGTGAGAAGTGGCCACGCGATGGCATCCTGCGTGTGGAGATCCAGCGCAACTCGAGCCGCGCGCCCATATTCCTGCAGTTCTACGAGACCGAGGGATTCCAGGGGCTCGTCAAGGAGTCGGACGGGGGTTCGGAGGACACCGGCCGAGTTCCCGTTCATCAAGAGGACGAGGACGAAGAAGAGATGACGGTTGAAATGTTCGACAACAGCTCAGTGAGGGTCAGTGCCTGGATATTCACTCATAATGTTCGTCAGGGAGATGGTGGTGTAGGCACCTTCACTCCACTCGGGTTTTCAGTCAGTAATGGTGCCAGAGGCCTGGAACAGTCTGATTTTTGGATAATTGAATTATTTTTTATTATTATTTTTAAGCAATTGAACAAAAAAAAAAAAACCTTTCAAATAGTTGTTGCCTATTTTAGCTACTAATCAGTTATAAAATTCATGAAGCTTGAAATATGATTAAAATGAATGATTATCATCATTCATGCAACTAGAGCTGAATGTAAGGGGTCTTATTAAACCAAGCTGCCGTTTTAGGTGGTTTCCCTTTTCAACATCAGGGTGCTGCTTTTAAATCTGTCTCTGTTCAGTGTGTATACATTCGTACTTCTCTAGTGAAAAACTTCTGCAATTTTAACATTTCAGGAACGGTCAACATGTGCTCATTTAACGATTGTTGTGCTGTTTCGTTTGTAGTGTATTGACATGTAGATCAGTACAAGGATATGCAATTATAGTCAATGGTTTGTTGATTAAAAAAAAGAATCCACTTGAATTATTTTTATTGTTGATTTATATTGCCTAATCATAAAAAAAAGCACCATTACAGTGGATGCCCCAGATGAAAATAGCAAATCACTGTAGTGACTGAACGTAATTGTGATGAGAATTTCTTAATGATACCATATTAAACCATTTTTTATTATTTTTTTTATTTTACTATTATATATTTTTTAATCCCACCAGAATGTTAATTTGGTGCTTTCTATGATTTCTGTTCTCTCGCAGTTTGAGCTTGACATCGAACCCCGGTTGAAGCCTTTGGTGAGCGATGACGCCCCAGGCTCATCCTCAAACGACAGCCAGGACCTCTCCTTCAGCCAAGCACCCTCTAAAGGTATGCAGCCGCTGAGGGAGACTGTCTCCGAGATTGAGATGCTTACGAGAGCAGGTAAAGCTCGACATGTCTAAAGCTTTTACCCTGGCACCACAGACATCCTGCTGCAAATCCTCTTCCTACTCCTCCTGCTGCTCTGTGACCTCATGCTCCCTTTCCTCACTCGCCTCCCTTCATCCACTCCCGCCTGCAACGCCCTCACCCTCCGTGTTCACTCGTTGTGATTTTCTCCCCTGGAGTCCCATTCTCTTCTCTTCTCTTCTCTTCTCTTCTCTTCTCTTCTCTTCTCTCTCTCTCTCTCTTCTCTCTCTGTCGTCTACAAACTGACGCGTATCATTAATTGATTGGTGCTAGAAGAAAAAAAACTTAGAAAGTTGCAGCTATTCTGAGATAACATGGTTGAGTTCCTGATTTAAAAAAAAAATATATATATTTTTTTGTATGTGTGCTGATTTATTATTTTTTTTTGTGGATTGATATTATGTCTCCCAAAAGTGTTCAGCAATTTGGTTTGGATTTTGTCATGAGATCTGATCTCAGCTCCTAATACACACTGTTACAGTCCAGTCTCAGCGATCTTCACATCGGCGTTTGCACGCAGATTTATGATGGTGATTGACGTAACGGTGTTCTGGTTTCCTTGCCAGCCTCTTATCAGCTCTTAAACCAAGAATGTGTCAGAGACGAGGTGCTGTCGACGGGCCTAAAATGCATTCCTGCAGAACAGGCCTGACCTCCAAGCAGCTGATTTGTCATCACGTACACCCTCCACTTATAATTCATCTGTATGACTCGAGGGTTTAATATGCATCAGACATGCATGATGAATGGCTGATGCGTGTTGCTCTGATTCGATTCGCAGCATGTGTCTGTGACGTGCCACTCTATTCCACTCAACTATTTATTATTCATTATTTAAAAAAAAAAAAAACTCATAAGATATGTTTATTAATGTAACTAGCTGTTATTAAGCTGAGATTTCAAAGTATAAATGATGCACATCAACAATTTGTGACTGTTCGTTGTAGGTTTAGATTCTGACTTCTCAACAAAATCAAAAGTTTGGAGACAATGTTTTAAAAAAAAAATCTATTTATCTTAATCTATGTGTCAAGTCATCGCAGGCATTAAAGAGATTTAGGATCTGAATGTTATTGTTTCGAGCAGCATTTTTTCTGTGGTATACAGAGTGTAGCCTTTGTGCTTGCACTTAAAAAAAAAAAAAAAAACATGAAAAAGTGAACTGAAGGCGTGATTTATTTATTTATGTTTCGGCAATATATGCATTATCTCGTATCTGTTAAATGTGTGCTGTTCATCCATATCTGAAATAGAATCTTGCTTGTTTTTAAAAACATTTTAATTTTAGTTTTCTTAGCTCTTCAGGTCTTATAGTCACACAGATCAAGTGTATCGTGTGGAAATGTTGCAGTACACTTCATCTGTGTGATTATAAGACCTGAAGACATTTAAAATGTTTTTTTGAACAAATGGATGAACAGCACACATTTAAGTTATGAGAGAGCGTTATCTCTATAGACTATTATCTCATCTCGTAACTGTTAAATGTCTGTTGTTCATCCATATCAGAAATAGAATTTTGTTTGTTTAAAAAAAAAAAGCAATGATCTCTTAGCTCTTCAGGTCTTCTAGTCACACAGATCAAGTGTATTGTGTGCAAATGTTTGTGTGCAGTACGAGGATGTAACAGGTTTGTGTTGTTTTCTATCCACAGTGTGGCCTCAAGAGGAATATATAGTGGAGTATTCCCTGGAGTATGGTTTTCTGCGGCTGTCTCAAACCACACGACAACGTCTCAACATTCCCGTCATGGTGGTTACCCTGGGTGAGTTACACACAACACATAAAAAAAAAAAAAAAACGTGAACGTTGACCATAATAGCTGTTGCTCATGTTTTTTTTGTTGCCGCAAGCAGTTGTTGTAAAATCTAAATATTGCATTTATAAGCCCGAGTGACTTTTGACAAACTTTTACGGCTGAGCCTGGACCGGCACAAAGACTGATCACACTTATTATTATTATTTTTATTATTATTTTTTTGTTGTTTAAGTTATTTTTGAGGTTTGAAAGTTTGATCCCACTAAGCTTTCATTGCTAATTATGTTTACTTAGTGGGATGAGCTGTAACGTGACCAGTGAGGCTCTTTAATCTGAACTTGGCACTGAATATTAGCAGGTTGCAAGTGGCATCAAATTATTTCTTTCCCGGCAAACCCTTACGGCATTAACTCTGGCAGCAAGTTCAACTTCTATTGGCTGGAGTGTGAAAGTCACAGAGAGACATTTGCGGACTAAACAACATGCCATAGCAAGTTCTGTTGGAGGAAGCAATGTGTTGAAATGTGTAATTGGCACTGCAGTGGCACTAAAGTGAAATAATGTAAATTATAGCTGGAAAAATTTATGTTTGGGTTTATGCAACATCCAAAAACTTCAAAAACTTTAGTCATTTATTCTTGCTTTGTTGGTGTTTATGGTGGTGTTAGCACTGTGATCTTGCACCCATAGGGTTGAGGGTTCGAGTCCCGTCTAGGGTCTGTTTGCAGGTAGTTTGCATGGTCTTCCTGGGTATTCCCAGTCCAAAGACATGCAGATTGGGCTAACTGGTGTTCCCAAATGAGTGTGTGCGTGCACGTGTGTGCTAAGCCATCCCATCCAAGGTGTACCTGCCACGTGCCCAACATCTCCTAGCATAGGCTCAGGCCTCCTGTGATCCGGTTCAGGATAAAGCGATTATAGAAAATAAATTAATGAATGAATAATGATGTACGCCAACAATTCAATTCAATTTTATTTTATTTATATAGCGCTTTTAACAATAGTCTCAAAGCAGCTTCACAAAAATAAAAAGAAAATTTATGGATGTGTGTATGTGAGGAAAAATGTGTCCAGATAATAATGAGATGAATGAATGAATGAATGAATGAATGAATGAAATGTCTCTGATGAGCAAGCCAAGGGTGACGGTGACAGTGGCAAGGAAAAACTCCCTGAGATGGCAATAGGAAGAAAC
>JAQMYJ010000007.1:6331239-6341367 GCA_030014305.1 Clarias laeviceps | reverse complement strand
AGGGACGAGTCAGCAGGTGCAAAGGGCAGATGGGGTCTGGATCACTGGGAGCTCAGGAGCAGCATGTGTAGCTCCAAACCATCATGAAGCACAATCCAGCTGGAGCTGGTCCTTCTCTGGATGCCTCAGAATCCTCACAGGGTTGCCCTTTGTCTACTGAAGCTGGCACAATCTCCAGATTCCTCGAGATGGGTAGAAAAATAAAGAACAGGTGGAAAGAATTAGCGTAGTTGCCATTCAGGATAGATGTACTGGAGTCAACACTCATTTCCATCAGCAGGACCAGTAAAAGAGAAATGTATTCTTAAATGCTATGTAGGACAAAGTATGGTACAGATGTCTTTATAAGGATTTTTTTTATTTTTTATTGTGAATCATCATTTTGTGGTCTAATCTTTTAATGAAGTAAATGTGTAGTTCTTGAATATATTTTAACAAAACCAAGTATCACAGTTATTGATTGTTGTTATTGACCTTTGCAGAAACTTTGACTACCGTGGTGTCAATAACAACAGCACATGGCAGAAGCACCGTAAACCGACTTTAGGCTACTATGTATTTCAACTGATAGTTATGTTTGAGATGTGGTGCGTTCAGAGACAAAAAACAAAAGCAGCATTAGGTAGTCACCATTTCAAGCTTTCTAATTAATAGCTAAGTAACTGCTCTGTGGTTGAATCCTAAGTAGTGTATAATGGAAAACTAGTGCACTGTATAGGGTGTACAGTTTGGGCTTCAGCCTTGTATTAGAAGCTAGTTAAACAGGAAACACAACACGGATGGTTCAGTTCGGAGCAACTTGGAAGCACTTATTAAGCAGTCAAAGTGTTGTTTAAGGTGACATAATGTTACCAGACATTCTTTCTTGCTGAAAGTGCTACCATGACTGGTTTTGATATGTAGGTTTTGGCACAGGCATCTGATAAGTAAGGTCACTTTTGCTATGCAGTAGTGGACGGGACCACTACTGTGACCAGATTTTGTGATGTCACGTGCAAAAGGTCAACGGGCGCCTATAAATTCTTAAAAACGAAACATAACTGATGAACTTCTCCATTTAGATTTTTATTTTTAGGTTAACCTGATAATTTAGGAGTTCTCATGTTAAGTCATCCACGACTTCCTGTGTCATTCGGGTATAAATGTGTCCTAGTCGTTCATCAACATGGGGAGGATTATCGAATACACAAATGATATGAGATAATAAATAGCTCTGCATATTAAAAATCATATCCACTTGAGAGCAATATTTAGGAACAGCCAAAAAGCACACAGCAGGAGAATGTTGTAGAGAAGCAAAAACAATTCAAATGATCATGTTTGAAGATGATGCCATTTTGGTGTCACCAAGTCGGTAGTTTGATTAAATTTCCATGGCAACAAACTGTTACTCCTGAGTTTAATAGAAACTACAGGAACTGGATCCTGTGGTCACTCCAGGTGGAATTTTTTATTTATTTTTTTATTTTTTTACTAAACCATGTAGGGTGTATAATTTGTTCTTTTTTTTTTTTTCTTTTTACTAAACTAGTGCACTGTGTAAGGTGTACAATTTAGGATTCAGCCTTGTGTTAGAAGCTAGTTAGCCAGGAAACACAACACAAATGGTTCAGTTCGGAGTAATGCCCGCCATAAATGTACATAATATACATAATATATGTTTTTTAAATATTTTTTAATATATACGCATATATATATATATATATATATATATATATTTTAAAGGATGATTATGTGTAAGAACCCAAAGGTAGTGTTGTGTATGGTGGAGTATTTAAGGCTGAACAAATTATAAACTGCAGCAGTCCACCAGTAATTTTGACAATGTTTTTCAGTTCATTTTCCAGGAATAATTGTTTTTAAATTAAAGGATAGATTTCTTTTATTTTCCATGAGATAAGCTGGCGGCCTGTTGTCTTGGTTCTTAGCACTGTCGTCTTGCACCTCCTCGGTTCGATTCCCGTCTCTGTGTGGAGTTTGCATGTTCTCCCCGTGCTTGGTGGGTTTCCTTGGTGCGTGCGTGCGTGCCCTTCGATGGATTGGCACCATGTCCAGGGTCTACCCTGCCTCGTGCCCCAAGTTTCGTGGGATAGGCTGTATACAGGATTAAGCTGAGTGAGGGAGTGAAGCTGATTACAATTTTTCACATAATTAAAAAAATATATATTTTTGTTGGCTATCTGGAAGTCTTCAATTCTGTTTCAACAGCTCCCAGGTTTATATTCATATATTAGAAATAACCTTTTCTTTAGATGTACATGTACAGTGTAAAGCAGTGTTTTCAAGGTTATAATTGTTGGAATATTTACAGACCCAGTAAAGGACCAGTGCTTTGGAGACGGCTTTAGCCGCTTCCTCTTGGACGAGTTCCTCGGCTACGACGACATCCTGATGTCTAGTGTTAAGGCCTTGGCAGAAAATGAGGAGAATAAAGGTAAAACCATGACCTGTTCCGTGTTTATACTGTCCTTCTGTGGCTGTTTGTATATAAATAATGCTCATGTTGTGTATGTTTAGGGTTCTTGAGGAATGTGGTCTCAGGAGAACACTACCGTTTTGTTAGTATGTGGATGGCGCGCACGTCCTACCTGGCCGCCTTTGTGATCATGGTGATTTTTGTAAGTACTGCGCAGTGTCTCCTGTCACATGTGCAGACCAAAAATAGAAATAAGTTACAGGATGCTTTTTTTCTGATAAGTCTCACTAACATATTTTTCATATTCTGGTTCAATTCTATGTTTGATATACAGTCATGTGAAAAAATTAGGACACCCTACGAAAATATGGATATTTTGTAAAACTTTTTGAATATATAGATATTTAATCTCAATGTAAACGATACTGAGAGATTGAAGTAATATTATTAAACAATTCAAACTGAAGAAAAGACTTTTCAGGATCATCTTCTGTAAATGTAATCCTACAAAATGCATATTCTAACTGAGGAAAAAGTTAGGACACCCTACCCCTTAATAGCTAGTGTTACCCCCTTTGGCTGAAATAACTGCAGTGAGATGCTTCTTAAAGCCATCTCCCAGTCTCTGACATCAGTCTGAGGAAAGTTTTCCCCACTCCTCAATGCAGAATTCTTTCAGCTGTGAGATGTTTGCTGGGTTTCTTGCATGTACAGCTCGTTTCAAGTCACCCCGCAGCATCTCAATGGGATTAAGATCTGGGCTTTGACTCGGCCATTCCAGGTCTCTCCATTTCTTCATTTTCAGCCAGTCCTTGGTTGATTTACTGGTATGTTTTGGGTCATTGTCATGTTGCATGGTCCAGTTCCGCTTCAGCTTCAATTTTCTGACAGATGGTCTCACATGTTCCTCAAGCACCCTCTGATGCACAGTAGAATTCATGGTGGATTCTATGATGGTGAGCTGGCCAGGTCCTGCTGCAGCAAAGCAGCACCAAACCATCACACGTCCACCTCCATGCTTCACAGTTGGTATGAGGTTCTTTTCCTGGAAGGCTGTCGTTGGTTTATGCCAAACATGTCCTCGGTTCTGGTGTCCAAATAATTCAATTTTGGACTCATCTGTCCAAAGAACATTATTCCAAAAGTCCTGGTCTTTGTCAACATTTCTCTCTGGCAAACTTCAGTCTGACCTTGATGTTTCTCTTAGAGACCAAAGTTTTCCTCCTTGCACTCCTCCCATGGAAGTTAAACTTGTGCAGTCTCTTTCTAATTTTACTAGAGGCATGTACTTTCACATCAACAGTAGCCAGAGCCTGCTGTAGGTCCCGTGATGACATTTTAGGGTTTTTGGTGACCTCTTTTAGCATCTTGCGGTCTGCTCTTGGGGTGAACTTGCTGGGACGACCAGACCTGGCCATGTGGCCAGTTGTTTTAAAAGCTCTCCACTTGTAGACTATTTTACGGACAGTGGAATGACTGATTTTAAGATTTTAAGGTGCACCTGGTGTGATCCACCTGTGTGTGATTTGAGCCATTTTAGGTGGGAATAATAACTTTTTCCTCAGTTAGAATATGCATTTTGTAGTATTACATTTACAGAAGATCTTAAAGTCTTTTCTTCAGTTTTAATTGTTTAGTTAAATTACTTTAATCTCTCAGTATCGTTAACATTGAGATTAAATATCCATATATTAAGAAATGTTATAAAATACACAGTCATTCATAGGGTGTCCTAATTTTTTCACATGACCGTATATTCTTTATTCTATTTTTTATGTTCTATTTTTTTTATATAATATTTCTCCTATATTTTTCTACTTTTTTAGTAGCATTCATTAGGCGGACAGCAAAGGAGGAATTTGATTGTACAGGACGGGAACATGTTTCTTTACTGTGCATATGACAATGAAATGTGAAACTTATTGAGATACAGCTGTTTAGTCCCAATCCTGTGAATTCTCATCACACTGTATGCTCATGGAAATGCTCTTAATTTCATTATTAGACATAGCTCTTAGTCTGGACACATTTCTTTCACATCATTGATGATTCAATTTGATTGTGTTGAAGGGTTGAATACCTTCTGTTGTTTTCTTTGCATTATGCAGCCCAATAATTTGACCTTTCTGAAATGACTTTTTTTTGGCCGGGCGTTATGGTTACATTCAGACATTACATTTAGAATGAAGAGATGCAATAATGTTAACTGTAAAAAATGAGGATGTAAATGCTGACGCTAAGTGGTGCAGTACTTCAAACTACTAATGTGACATTTTCTAATCTGTCTGTAAATTTTTTTTTTTCCCTGTACTGATTAACTTTTCCTTCCACTTCTACAGACGTTGTCCGTGTCCATGTTGCTCCGCTATTCCCACCACCAGATCTTCGTTTTTATAGGTAGGCTCAAAGACTGATTTAACTGATCACATGGATGCAGTATGTCATGTTAAAAGTATGTGGACACTGGACCACTATACTCACTCGTATGTGAAACTTTCGTTACCAAGTTACACAGTTGTCTAGAATGTCTCGGTATCTGTATCTCTCTATCCTTTCACGGAAGTCTAAACCATTTCCAGCATGACGGTACCCCTGTGCACAAAGTAGGAACTTCATGAACACATGGCGTGTGGAGGTTTGAGTATACAAACTTGAGTACGAACTGAACTGACCTCTGACCTCAATTCAAAATCACTGAAGACCTTTGGCATGTACTGGAATAACAGTGCACCAGGAATCCTGACCTGACTGCACTAACGCCCCTGTGAATTGTCCTAAAAGGGCAATTATTTACATCCAGGTTCCAAAATGTGTAGTGGAAAACCTTCCCAGAAGAGTAGAGGCTGTTATAACAGCAACGCACTTGTGAGCTTAGAGGTCATCTGTCCACAAACATTCGGCCGTAACAGGAACTGGCAGGTACATACCTTCTGAACACTGAGCGTTTTTGCTTAGCATTGCTTTCCGTTTTTCTTCCTGTGTGCAGTGGACCTTCTGCAGATGCTTGAGATGAACATGACCATTGCATTCCCGGCTGCTCCTCTTCTCACTGTAATCCTGGCTCTTGTGGGTAGGTGCTCCTCGCTCTAGGTCACAGCACCGGCACACGTCACATTTACTAAACATTGACTGCAGGTTTTATTCATGTTCATGTTTCAGAGAGAATATTTTCATGTAAATGTGAACTATAGAGAGCATACAAAAATATATACATGGTATACTGTCACGGTTATGAAAATAATACATCTGCAATAACATTTTATTAAATCGTTATCTGTATTTGACATTGCTGTAAATACAGTGATTACACAATTCCACAGCATAAGAGCTCAGTTGTGATCACGTGACGCTCAGCGTCAAAACAAGCGCATGCATGATATAAGATACTCGGTACTTTTAAACCAAGACTTGTTCGTTTTCCAAATCAAAATGTATTAAAAATATTTTCTCATCTTGCGTTACTCGCAATCCGAGGTTTCACTGTATTTGTTCCGCAAGACGAGCAAAGATTTTTAATGAATTTTGACTTGGGAAAACGAACAAGTCTTTGTTTACGAGCACCGAGTGTCATGTATCACACATGCGCTTCTTGTTTTGACGCCTAGCGTCACGTGATCACAACTGAGCCAACGGTTTTTCTCTCTCTTGCGCTGCGGATTTGTGGGTAATCATCTCCCCTGCTGGGTCTTAGTGCTCGTCTCTTACTGGTATAATCAACATCCGTGCACGCGTGTACTGTTTACTATAACACTGTGACCACGTGTGTGTGTGTAAACATATTTTATTTTGTGTCTGTATGCGTGTGTGTACAGCGCGCGTGTAAAGCAAAAGCAAGTCTCATTAGATTTTCTCTCTCTGTATCAGCCTGCTCTTTGTATCTGTGCGCGCACGCGTCATTGGACACCGTGCCCCCCCCCGCGCGCACACACACACACACACACTCTTTCTCTGCTCTACACACAAACACTGCTCGCGATTTTTTTCAAAGGTTAAAGTGCAGGTTAATTTGTTTTATTTTTACTTTACAGCAGTGATTCCGTTAGTGTGCCACTCAATCGAGTGTCATTAGAGCGATTTCTTGTTTATTTTTCAGATAAAACAGTGTTTCCGTTGTGTGTGCGCGTGTGAGTAAAAAGAGTGAAGGAAGGGTAACTGTGTAAGACGAAAAGGGGGAGGGGCTCCTTACTTTAGTTTTACACACACACAGCGCCTGCGCACACAAACGGAAACACTTATCTGTCTGAATTTATTTTTACCTTTTTTTTTTTTAAAGAGAACATTGTTGCATACCTTTATCTTTTGCCCGTTTCTCCTCATCTTCTTTTCTTTTTTTCCTAAATTGGGCACCTGACAGCTTTGGCCTTTTTCTCTCCATCGCTGTGTTTACTTTGTAATCGACGATTCGACAATCAACAGATTTCCCCCAACGCTGTCACTCACGACCAGAAGTCAAGACTAAACCAATAATCGTTTTTTATTACCTATTTTTATTAGCCATTTAAAACACTATTAAATAAATGAAAAAAGTGCAAATGTGTTTATAATATTTTGAATGAAATGTGCGTTATTGTCACGGAACGCCAGCAGAGGGCGCCAGGCGCAGAGACTCCATTTTGTGTTCTTTTGGGTTTTCTTTCAGTTTGAACTCCATTTCCCAATGTGCACCTCGGTCAGGTGATTGGAGCGCTCACCTGAACCGAGGCAGATAATTAGAAGTGACTGATTAGTTTTGGTTATAAATAGCCCTTTGTTCAGTTGATCTGGGTCTGGCATCTGTGATGTTAATGTGTTGTTGTGTTAATGTTCTGTTTGGGTAATATTCTGTAAATTCTCCATGTCTCGGGGTCATGTTTAGCTCCTTATCTTGTTTAGATCCGTGTCTTGATTAGCCTATGTTATGTTTAGCTCTATGTTAATCTTAGTTCTGTTATGTTTAGCTTAATGTCTTGTTTAGCTGTAGTTTAACTCCTTGGTTAGTTTAGATCCTTGTTTAGTTAGTTCTGGTAATGGTTAGATCCTTGTTTAGTTTGGCTCTTGTTTTGGAATTGGTCATGTTCTGTTTACTTTATTAAAAGACTCATTCTCAGCATTAACCTCTGCCACTATGCCTCATGTCATGTCCACACCCCAGTCCCGTAACAGTTATTTGTAATAAAGTCAGGTGTCACTGACATAATTTACGCCCCCTCCTTTACGCTTCGTTTAAGAGAGGTGAACTGTACTCTGCGCCCGTCCTCCCCCCCTCGCTTAGCGGCACAGATAATTATTTTTTCCTCCAAGTTCGTGTGCCGCCCCCCACGTGTCATGAAAAAATGTCGCTCCGGGCGGCTGCCCCGTTCGCCCATGCCTAAAACTGCCACTGATTTTAACAGTTCAAGGAACAACATGTTTGTGGACTTTCTAAAGATTTTAGTTCTGTTTTTGAATAAAGGGTTGGAAATGAATGCGTTTCTTGTTTTTTTGTTTTTTTTTAACCAGATTCATCGATTAGTCGAAAAAATTATCGACAGATTAATCTATTATTAAAATAATTGTTAGTTGCAGCTCTAGTCACCACCCACCCCCGGATCGTGGCTTATGTGCGTTGTAGCCATGGAAACTAAAACTTGGCCTCTTTCTCTCCTGAGTGCAAACAAACTAAACAAATGTACCTTAATTCCTTGAGGCCAAGAAACGGGTCACACGGCATCCCGAAGCTGGAGATGCTCACCAAAGCCAGACTGGGTCACCGGGTAGTAGTACCTCGACAACTTCCTGTCCAACAAAGAAACTCAGGCCCAGTATGGACCTGACAGTAGCTTGTTCGGGTCCTGTGCTTCCTGGCTTGTGCGTTATTTACAAGAAACAAAGAAGTACATCACTGCTTGCAAAAGGACCACCTTAAACAAACAGAAACTGTCAGCAGGTAAGTAAAAGCAAATTACACACACAAGCAGAGAACTATGAAGTTATAGGTATGCTGATATGCTGAGAACAATTTCAACCAACTTTTAAATGGGGCAGTGGTAGCTCAGAGGGTTAAGGCACTGAGTCACTGATAGGAAGATTGGCGGTTCGATCCCCAGCTCCACCAGGTTGCCACTGTTGAGCCCTTGAGCAAGGCCCTTACCCCATCTGCTCCAGGAGTGACCCTGCGCCAGGCCAGTTGCTGAAAGCAGCTGAGATGAAGGAAGAAAAATGCATTCTTGTGCATATACAAGACAAAGTGACTGTGCGTCTCTGGAAGTGTGATATCACCAGTCCTGTTACAGAATTTACTGGAAACCAAAGGTGGAGAAAAAGTTGACAAAGTGCCAGGGCTATTCTCTTTGATGGCATGGCAGTCATTCAAGCCATTCGGTCCATACCAAGTACCACATCCTCGAGTGAGGCGTCGTCACCTGTAAAGCCCCCCTCGAGCCAAGCTAATCCTGATATTGATGCTCTTAAGGTCGAGTTGTTGGCCTCGCTGAGGAAAAATATTGCCGATATTTTTAAAAAAGAACTTCAGGATACTCTCGGTGATGCTTTATCTACCATTAAGTGTTTTCAAATCAAACACTGCTGTCTCCTTTGTTTTGTAGTTATGTGGAGACTTTAGGTGTCCCATTTCGGCTCTTTACAACCACTGGCATTTTGGTTGTTGTTTTTTTCTTTTTGAATGGTTAATGGCAATATAGATCCCATTGCTGGGTCAGGCAGGCCTCTTAGATTCATTAGTTGGAATATCAGAGGTATGGATAACTCTGTTAAGAGATCTAAGGTTTTTACTTGAAACGTCTAAATTCTGATATGGCATTTTTACAGGAGACTCACCTTCGCATTAAAGATCATTATAGGTTATATTGCCCTTGGGTAGGTCAGGTCTTTCACTCAAACATTAATTCGAAAGCTAGAGGAGTTGCCATTCTTATTAATAAGAAAGTTCAATTCTCATCGACCAATGATGAGACTGTGAGTTAAACCCATCTCATTGAGTTTTAATTTAGGCCACATTTGTAAATAAGAAACCTGTTCTTAATCTGTCTTGCCTGGTTAAATAAAGGTAAATAAAATAAAAAACAATGTTATCGCTGATAAGAATGGTAGATACATCATTGTTGCTGGTACCCTAATGAAAAAAAAGTTTTGTTGGTAAATGTATATGCCCCAAATTTTGATGATGCTGAAATCGCCAATAGATTGCTGAGTAACATCCCCTTCTTGGATACCCATTTGCTCATCCTCAGTGGAGATCTGAATTGTGTTTTTGATCCAATCATGGATCGATCTAATCCTCATAATCTGACTCCATCATCTATGTCAAATATATTTTCAGATTTTATGAAACAGAACGATCTTATTGATCCATGGAGATTTTGCAACCCTTCAATCCAAAAATTTTCTTTTTTCTCCCAGGTGCACCATTCTCATTCCAGGATTGATTACTTTTTTATTGACAGAACTCTTAATTAGTGTGTTAATTCTTCTGACTATTCGGGTATTGTAATATCTGATCATTCCACTCGGTTATTGGATATTCAACTTTCTTCCTATTAACGTAGCCCACCACTTTGGAGATTTAACTCTCTTCTTCTGGCAGATAAAGAATTTTGTGAATTTATTTCAAGTTCTATTGTGGAGTTCTTGTCCTTCAACCAAAACGATTCAGTCTCACATTCTCTGCTATGGGAGACACTTAAATGCTACCTGAGAGGTCAAATTATTTCTTATTCTGTTCTTGCTAATAAAAA
>JAQMYJ010000007.1:6300146-6324270 GCA_030014305.1 Clarias laeviceps | reverse complement strand
TAGCCTAACCTGCATATCTTTGGACTGTGGGAGGAAACCAGAGTACCCGGAGGAAACCCACCAAGCACGGGGAGAACCAAGCATGGGGAAAACATGCAAACTCTGCACACAGAGACGGGAATCGAGCCTGGCCGGGAATCGAACCCGGACCCTGGAGGCGACAGTGCTAACTACTACACGCCCAGACATATTCATGTCCTCTATATTTGAATTCCAAAAATCATTTAAAATCCATAGTTTTTACCTTTTGTAGACGACTGAATGAGAGTAAGAAGAGTTCAACAGTGCAAAATGATGCCAATCTGGCCGCAACCAGTCAGAGGACAGCCATGATACTCTATAAGGCACATAATTAAAACAGAGAAGACAACTAAAGGTCTTCGAAATCAGGAATTACAAAGAAAGAAATATATATAAAAAGTCCCAATTATTGTTGTAACCTCAGCTCAGTGTCAGGCTTCGAGCAACTTGGATGCAACAGCGAGCTTATTCTTCTCTCTCCTCGCAAATTATTGAACTTCCTCCGTCTCATCCTTTTTCCCCTGGAGAGAATTGTGGAACCTTTCCCATAGCCTTTTTGTGAAGAACCTGTTCCTGCTTCCAGGGGATGAATAGGTGCCTTCCGCCAAAAAAAAAACAGAAAAGATTCGCCTGAAAGAAATCCTCCAGACAAATTTCAAAGCTGGTGAGCTGTGAAATACGCTCAGGAGTCTAAAATATGAAAACATGAGATGAGAACATCGCTTCATTCGGAGGCTCACTACCCAACTCCATCTCACTTTCTTTTAATTCCACAGTTCCTATCAGTGCAGGGTTAGAAAAGTCAAAATTGTGCTTGGCTCAATATGCCTGAGACTGACTTTGTCAGTGACATTTTTTTACGTCTCAGATCAAGACGCGTCGTAGCCAAGCTCAAAAACACATGCCGTCGTTTTTTTTTTCAACTAATTGTCTAAACTTCATTTTTTCAGTGAGTTCTGAGAAGTATAAACTGTGATGTCACAAAAAAAAAGAGAATATCTGAAAATATCTTCAATATCTTCTCTTATTAAATGCTGCAAGCATGTTTACAGATTTAATGTAAAAACATTACAATAGAAAAAGCCAAAGATTATTGAAAGCCAAAGATCTACAGAAGGCTATCTGCTGACGACCTCAGTGCTCGGTTGTTTGACAGGTCATCCCATCCTTGCTAAAAATGTCAAAGACTATGTTCAGATTACAAGCCACCTTGATTTCTTGGTCAGATCGGATTAGCACGTCATCAGGGTTCACATGTGACTTTTATGTGGACGTGTCTGTCCTCGGAGACAGCTCTCAAGCCTGCATTCGTTGAGGTCCAGAAGAAGGAAGAAAGCCAGATGCCTCGCTTTAGCTGTTTTTTTTTGTTGCTATTGCTATGAAATCCCTGTGCTGCCTGACTTCAGTAAGTGCCTCACTCATGCGCAGAGGCAAAAGAGTCGCATGAATGCTGATCCGCACGTTCTCATTCAAGTCCCATGACCGTGTATCAGATATGTATCCCATCTACATATAAAAGTGACTCAGATAGAATCTAATACACATAAGATTTGTGCATTTAGACGGACCAAAAAAGTTTGATCTGTGTCATATTTGGGGGGGCGGCACGGTGGTGTAGTGGTTAGCACTGTCGCCTTGTACCACCAGGGTCCGGGTTCGATTCCCGGCCAAGTTCGATTCCCGTCTCTGTATGCATGGTGTTTGCATGTTCTCCCCGTGCTTGGTGGGTTTCCTCCAATTTCCTCTGGCATTCCCAAATTGCCCATAGTGTGTAATTGTGTGTGTGTGTGTGTGCGCCCTGTGATGGATTGGCACCCTGTCCAGGGTGAACCCCACCTTGTGCCCTAAATCTACTGGGATAGGCTCCAGTCCCCATGTGACCCTGTATACTGGACAAAGTGGTATAGATGATGTGAGTGAGAGTCACATTAGGGTAACAATCAGTCTGCAACTGGTCTTTCCATTTCACCTTTTTTTCCACATCAATGATTTCACATTTACTTCCCTCCTGGACGTTATCCTTCTGTCATACTGTATCAGTGTTTCTCTAATTGGGCATGATTTGGAAATCCACAGAATATTAATTGTTTTGCACATATACACAGGGAAACCTATGTTAAAAATATGTTGTTTAGAAGGTGGTGACTTACAGTTTAGCACTGTTCAGGGTCGTGGGGTCGGTCCTGTGTATGGAGTTCGCACGTTTTCCCCATGCTTGTTGGGTTTTGAGTAGGTATTCTGGTTTCCAAACTGCCAAATAAAGGGTGATTGGTTGTGTGTGCGTGTGAGTGGGTGTTTGTGTGTGTATGTGTGTGCTTGTGCAGTGCAATAGGTTGGCACCCCATCCAGGGTTGTATTCAGGCTTGTGCCCCAAGTATTCAGACTGGGAGAACCTCTTGACCCTTAGTGACCCTACACAGGATAGGATGGATGGATGGATGGATGTTTAAAAGCTTCAGACAGAGTGTGTGAGTCTGACCTTCAATAGCGAAGGGTTTGCCGACAGTCAACAGCTTACAGTCGGCATCGATGGATACCTCGTAGTCCAGCAAAGCTTTGTCCATGATGAAAGCATCAAGCTGAGGAGGATCTGTCCTTCACAACACAAAGAGAGAGGGATTATAAAACTGCATGAGCACATGCATGCACACACACACACACACACACACACACAAACACACACACACACACACACACTTCCCTAAATGGTTATTCTTCGTTCGATTAAATCTGCACAGCAAGGTTTTCATCAGTCAGACTCTGCCTCCCTGTCACTTGCAAATGGAACCATCGTCATTTGTCCGGCCCAAGTGTTCTTCAGCAAGCACACCCATAAATCTAGTGCCACCCTAAACAAGATGGAAAATTAATACCCTGAGGGATGAAATACCTAGTGCCACTTTAAAGACAGCAGCACAATCGTTGATTAAAGAGCTATCATACTAAAGATTTGATCCAGTGAGAGAAACTTCTTACATACAGTAGCCAACATTTTTCTATTTAAAAGTTCTGACAAGGTGTTTGAAAAATGTGCAGAATGACAAAGTATTCGTAAACATGCATGAAAAGGAGGATCCAGATAATCAGAAGGGAGATTTTAGCTCCCATTAAGACTGTTAAATGGGGTTTGTTAAATGCAGAGAGTACTCAGATTTATAACATTCTTCCAGCTGGTAACGTTTAAAGCACGCCTGTATACCTTATATTTTATCGGGGTCTTTTAAGAAAAAGAAGAAGAAGAAGCTTTTATTTGTCACGTATACATTACAGCGGAGTGAAATTGTTTCTCCAAGGTAGAGAGCTGGGGTGAGAGCACAAGGTCGGCCATGATACGCACCCTTGGAGCAGACGGGGTTAAGGACTTTGGTCAAGGACCAAACAGAGGCAACGAGGTGGAACGCGGGCTTGAACCGTCAACCTTCTCATCAGCAACCCAGATCCTTAACCTGACCTCTACTACCCTAGTCAAGTTCTTTCTATTATAACATTCACATTCAGGGGTGTAAAGATGACTTTTTTTTTTTACCCGGGAATGAGACCAAATATATCCCCATACAGTGGCAAGAATTTTATTATGAAACTTGCAATTAAGCCACGATTTAAATGCATCCCAAACCACAAGAATGGATCTATACAGATCATGGATCCTGGATATGTACCAGTGGTCACAATACTACCAGGTACTGTAGTGGCAGAGAATAAATCCATTAGAAAGCAATTGAGACACATGGCTGCTCATAAATGCTTACACAGTTATGTTATTACAGTTATTATTGGTTATTTGATTACAGTTATTTGCTATATAATTATTTGTTATTTGTTTTGTTACAAGGCCACGTTCAGCTCAGCATAGAAAACTCCGAATGTAGAAACACTGAAGTGTCGAACCAGGAAGAAAACTGAATCAGAACAAAAGTAGCAACAAAGGCTGTGCTTTTTATTATCCATATAGACCTGGACTACCAAACACATCCAAAGGACAAGTCACACACACACACATACACACACACGCACACACACACACACACACATCCTGAAATCAGTGTCACAGACTTCAGCACAGCAACAACAAAGAAGACACAGGTGTGAGCAGACAGGGAGTCCCAGACCTTCTCCCTGCACAGAATAACAAACACCAAGCGAGACGGGAAGGAAATCTGGACCTTATTTATTTCCACCCCTGCTACTGTGAACATTAAAATAGCAGTTTCCTCACTGATCTGATAAGAACTCCAGTCAGTAAGTAACTAATAAAACAAGACAAGGGCATGCTGTTATTGGAAGCTAATCAACAACAAGGTGGCGTGATGCCGTTACCACCCAGAGTTTGAAACTCCTAATTACTAATTAGCCAGCAATGATTATTAACCAAAGAGCAAAAGAAAATTCAGTTCTAGTTCAGGTTAAACCTTTAACATTTTGAAACATCAATAAAACATGCTCCTGTTATTGAGTCACTGTATTAAAGGTGACAGATCTGTATTAGAAAAAACAACTATAGAGCATTGACACCAGTGTGTAGGCAACAGTGCCGATATTTAGTATAACAGTATACATGCAATTGCATGCACCTTTATATACGTAACTGTTCTGTAAACACGAAATGAATACTGAATGAGTAACTGACATTTCAGACACAACATGGCCAATTATTAGGTTTATACCATAACATTCAGCCATAACATTATGATCACCGACGGGTGAAGTGAATAACTTTGATTATCAATTATATACAGTGAACATGTGAACTATTTGCCCCCTACAAGATTTTTACATTTTTTGCATATTTGTTACGCATGAATGATTTAATATGACACACAGATGTTATGTGAAATGTGTCGTGTGGCCACTTCGTCGCTCTCATTTGCACATTTGCATGTGCACTTTATGCTGTCTCGTTTGTATAGGACTTAGTTTTCTGTTCATTTAAAAATGTCAACCTGTCTTGTCTCAGCTAGTCAGCCAATTAGGTTTTGTTAATCTATGTTGTTAATTTATGTTGTATGTAGCACCTTGGTTCTGGAGGAATGTTGTTTCGTTTCACTGTGTACTGAACTGTACATGGTTGAAATGACAATAAAAGCCTACTTGAGATGACGTGAGTAAATACAAAATGCATATTTCGTATATATTAAGAGAAAAAAAAAAACTGTTCAAACACTACCTGACCCCATGTTAAAAGGTAATTGCCCACTAAATCTAATATTTACATTTAGGCATTTGGCAGACGCTCTTATCCAGAGCAACTTACAAAAAATGCTTTGAAGTTTCCATCCTTGGATAGATACTTACACTGGGTTACTAGGTTACTAACTAAGTGCCATTAGTCAAACACATCAGTCAAACAAATGCAGTATCTGGTTGTATCACCCTTGGAAGCAACAACTTCAACCAAGCATTTGCAATAACCGGCAATGAGTCTTTCACATCGTTGTGGAGGAATTTTGGTCCACTCTTCTTTGCGGAATTGTTTTAATTCAGCCACATTGAAGGGGTTTCGAGCATGAACAGCTTGTTTAAGGTCATGTCACAGCATCTCAATCAGATTTAAGTCCGGATTTTGACTAGGCCATTCCAAAATCTTAATTTTGCACTTTTTGAGCCATTTATAGGTGGACTTGCTGGTATGTTTTGAATAATTATCCTGCTGCATAACCCGAGTACACTTGAGCTTGAGGTCACTAACTGATGGACGAAAATTCTGCTTCAGGATTTTTTGGTAAAAAAACAGAATTTGTGGTTCCATCAATTATGGCAAGACGTCCATCACACTACCACCACCATGTTTGACTGTTGATATGATGTTTGCCCAAAAGTCTTGGAGATAACCAAAGTATTTTGTAGGCAAATGTGAGACGAGCCTTTCTTGAGACAAGCCTGTGTTCTTTTTTTGGTCAGTAGTGACTTTTGCCTTGGAACTCTCCCATGGATTCCATTTTTGCCCAGTCTCTTCTTTATTGTTGAATCATGAATACTGATTTGATGATCTGAATTATTTAAGTCTGACGAATATTCCAATAATAAATAAATAAATAAATAAGAACAGGGCAAATACTTTTTCACAGCACTGGACCTGAAAACTGGTGACAAAATTGGGGCCGATCCCACAGAAAGGCGAATGCAGTAGTAACCACAGAATAAAGTCAGTTCTGGCCACTATAGAAAGACACCAGAACACTCAGTTCATCACAGCTTTGCTGTATATGGGGCTTTGCAAACATAGAGTTCAAGGCTGTTCAAGGCCTCCAAATTCCCCAGATCTCAATCCGATCGGGCATCCATAGGGTGCAGCGGACAAACTTGTCCGGTCCATGGAAGCTCCACCCTGCAACTAACTTTCGGAGCCAGTCACCACAGTACACCCTTAGAGGTCCCTTGGTGTATTTTTGCTCTGTTAATGGAACTAGTTGCTAAAGAAACCATGCCTGGATAGAGTGTTGCATCATGGTCCCAGTGCTGTTCTACTAAATAAAGGGCTGATCTTGAAATTATACACAATAATACAATATGACACAGATCAAACACTACACCAGATGGAAGCTTTTTCGTAGATATAATAACAAACTGTTTCCAATTTGCCATAGAATAGTAGAGTGCTCGGTTGGTTTTACTGAATGCGATGATCTCTTACTTGAGAGTCGCGACTCCCTCTGGGGTGGTTGGCTCGTTGAATCTCCTCATATATTCATGCATTTCAGGGAAGCTTTTCTTCATGTAGTCCTCAGCACTGCTTTCACGTACGGTCCCGAAACGGAACCCTTGGGAAGGGTGATGGAGCTGGAGACACACGCATTTACAAAAACAATAAAGTCAAGAACAATAACCTCAATCACAACTGATTATGTCTCAGCAGCAAACAATAGAACACAGCTTGAATTATAAGCATCTGAAAGGAACGTAAGAGGGTGCCAGACAACACACTCGGCTCCAGATTATTTTCAGCACGTAACAGATGTTTCTGATACAAAAATATACACTTTTTATATAGAAGGATCATTTTTAGGGAATCAAGATGTGCTCTGCTGTACTATGCTTTATCATTGTGAAGCATGAACCAAAAAGTTTTTCTCATCTTTTCTTTTCTTTTCTTTTTTTTTTTTTACGGTAAGTCTAAGTGTATTATAAATGCAGTTCCCGTTTCAGGTGTACAGGTAGTAAGTGTGTGATTAGAGCATGCTATGCTACTTCTAACATCTGTGACATCATAAAACAATGTGAGGTCCCCACATAGGGACATATAATATGTAATAAGATACTTCAAATACATAGATCAAGACGTGTGTTAACACAGTGGCTTTTTGGTTCTACTTTTGTACACAACCAGAGTGATCTCAGTTAAACACATAAGGTAGCTGTAATAATTTATCTCTCCTAATAATGGATTTTTTTTCTTTTGTTTGCTTCACCTGAGTGCCTTGGATTTGTCTTTTTTATTGTTTTTATAGTTTATTTCATCAAAACATTTGAAATTTATTCTCTTAGGCGTTATTCAGACTGCCAGCTCAAATCTGTCTTTTCAGACTGAATTCAGTTTAGAATCAGATTGCATTCATGTAGTCTGAACAGCTTTATACTGTATACAGGGTCGGGGGGGGGGGGGGGGTACACAATGCAGAGTACACCCTGGACAGGGTGCCAATCCATCGCAGTACACACATACATAAAACCCCATGCTTATTCACACCCTACAGGCAGTTTGGGAACACCAATCTGCATGTCTTTGGACTGTGGGAGGAAACCCATCAAGCACAGGGAGAACAGGCAAACTCCATGCACAACGACCAGAGGTGGGAATCAAACCTGGAACCTGGAGGTGCAAGGTGACAGTGCTAACCACTATGCCATTGTCCTGCCACACATCAAAGCAGATTTTTGTAAATCTGATCTGAACCACATTCAAAGATGGTTTGAAACATGTTTCAGATCGGATTCCTCAAGATTTCAAACTGTCCGTGACTCTCAACCAGATGCAAAGTCTACATGATCATCAGTATTGGGTTTAACGCGTTACAAAGTAGACCTTGCAAAGTAACGCGTTAGAGTACATGGATTACTTTTTTGATGTAACGAGTGTTCTAACGTGTTAGGTCCGCCATTTAAGAAAAACAATACGATAAATAGAATGGAGATTGAAAAGGAAAAAAAGGATACACAATTTTGTAGAAAGTTAAGTTGCTATGCTTTAGGAGGTCGCTGAGAGTCTTTTTCTGCTTTTGGTGGTGTTACCGTAAGTATGTAGTATACGCCCTTGATTTTCCCATATGGCTAAATTAACAAGTGTCTGGCTTAACTGGGACATGGAATATTTGTATAAAATATACAAAATGGAGAACAACAGTCCCTGGACAAAGGACAAAGTAAAATGTCTGACAGAAGGATGCACCAGCACTAGGCTCCTGCTTCGCTATCACAGCAACCAATGCAGAAACGTGTGGCAACAATGTGTCAGATTTGGGCTGCTAGTCTGAACAGAATCAAATCTGATCGGATCATTTTCAAATAACAGTGAGGAGAGTCAGTCTTACAGATCAGATTTGTGAAACAAATTACCTGTAGTATGAACAAGGTCTAAATTCAAGTACAGGTTAACAGCTGTAGTTAGACAATAATATAAAACAGGTTAGCCACTCATGTAGCTGTTTATCCTCCTTTTTGTTGTAATTAACACAATATGAAACACAATTTAATGCAACTAGTGTGCTATTAATTAACACTAAAGACTTTTCCCCAAATTTCGCCCTAATTAAGTCCTACTCATTGTTCAGCCACTACCGCATCAGCGACAGCTAACAATCAAAGAGGGCGTAGGCTAACAAATGCTTCTTCTGATGCCAACCGCATCTTTTTTTTTTTTTTACTGTAGCTCACGCACTGTTAGGGAGTGACGTAACACACTCAGAGGACTGTGCTATCTGATCACCTCAAAGATGCTCACAGATTGGCTAGTGTTGGTATGATTGATGTGGTAGTGCAAGTCTGACACCCTCATCAAAAAGACTAATCAAAAAGACACCCTCATCAAAAAGACAGATTAAAGGTAAGTACTTTACTTAGGTTTATGATTATGATTAGAGAATAAGCAGTGTAGACAATCCTAAGCATTGTGTATTTGTGAATGTTGTCACTGTTGTCAAAGTACTTAAGTAGGGACCTTTAAATAAATTGTAAACTATATTTATGTGACCTGTGGAACAAACCACTGAACCTAACTAAAGTTTTAAGGAATAACTTTGCGGAATAAAAGTCTCACTTTGGCATCATGAATGCCCGAAACCTCTTCAAAGGTCTTTTCCCCAACCATGACTGCAGCAAGGTTGGCTGTGTAACTGGACAAAACTAACAAGCAAAAGATGGCCCACAGGTTCATGAGGAATCGTCCTGTCCAGCACTTGGGCGTCTTACTCGATACCGTGCGGCCAAACAGAATGGCGTAGCACAGGTTAAGGGCTGAGGAGTAGGAGAACACCTTCATGCGGTTACGCCCATGTGGAGTCATGCCAAATGGGCTTTTCCACTCATAGAGGGTGAGGAAGAGTGCTGTCATGTGCAGTGCTACAAAGATGCCCACCCACATGGACCAGTGCAGGGGCCACATGAAAGCTCCAATGGGTGCTGCCGTGTCCTTGCTGCGCACGAGGATTCCTAAGCTGGTGGAGAAGAAAGGGCTGGTAAAGTCCATTACTTTGCTGCGTGCCGAGTTGATGCTGAAGCTGGTGACGGCCATATCAGCCACGCCATTAAGCAGGTCTCCGACCAAACCTGTCCAACGGCCAGCTTTCCATGCACCGTATTTCCCATCTCCCACAATGTAAAGGTCGAATTCAAAGTCCATGTCCTCGGCAAGCTTTTCTAGCAGGTCAATACAGTATCCATAGCAGCACTTGCTGTAATCCGCTGGAAGAAACGTCTTATTCCCTTGTGCTCGCATGGCGAAAACATTATCCAGCATATCCGAGCTGTTGGTACCTGCATCCAAGCAGTACTGTCCAGCTGGACAGTTGCCATCCTCGTCCACTTCCCTGGTGAACACAAACGGGTGCTCGACGAGGGTGACCACACGCACATGGCTCCCTGAAACAGGGAAGCCGGGTCTCCAGCGGCTGCCCTCACGACCTCTTTGTGCCTCGGCGCGTTGCCGTGGGGTTGAGCTCTCCCACAGACCTCGCTCCTCAACATCCAGCTGGGTGCCCTCCCAGCTCCCCACTGTCACCCAGGCGGGCTGGCCCACAGCGTCACGCCGAAGTCTCCAGATGTGCACCCGGTGAGATGTAAACACACGTGACATGTTCCGCTGCACACTGACTGCACCAGTCATGCCCATGAAGGTTGTGTTTGAGAGAAACCTAAAGGCAAAAGAAAATACAAAACGTAAACCTTCTTCATCCGTAAAGACAAATAGCTTATGGTCAGCTGTATTCGTTGTACCACTACTTTTCCAGAAAAGCAAATAACCCTCACTGGTGGAAGTAGTGACCCATAGTCTGTCTCGTTTCTCTCTTACGGCCAGAAGACAATAAATAATGCAGCTGCAGTAAGGAAAGGGATTGCCTATCGGGTTGACTGACACAATCTGGCCGCCTTTGCACTGTAAACTATAGGAGTTGCTTTCACGGCGAGTGTATTTGGTTGTGAAACTCTTTATCTCTTTCAGTAAATTAGGGCTGCTTGTCTAGCTGAGCTGAAGGGATAGGGAGGAGCTCAGGTCACTTTAGAGAAGGCAAACTAGCCTCTTAAACAAGTCTGGAAATCAGCCATCAATGAAATGCATGGCATGTGTCCAATTGTGAGCTTCTTCATTAAAAAAAAAAAAGGTAAAAGAAGGGAAAAAATATATATAAAATGCTATTTGGCCTGAAACCTTTTGGTCATTAATTTTGCCAGTGAGAGACAGAAGTTGGCCCATATACAGGACAGACGCCCCCCTCCCCCCCAACCCCACCCAATCCCTCCTCCCGTCTCCACTCATCATGGGTGTTGAGTGATATTGCATTTACAAGACTATGGTTCCTACTTTTTTAGGATGGCAGGTTTTAATTAGTTAAAACCAGCTCACATCCATTTCTCTGCCAGATCACACAGTGCATTAAGAGGACCAATGAAATGAAGGCTCTTTTTCCCCACTGGACTTTTACACCACGAACTAATGAATTATAGTGCACACTTTCATATTGATTAAAGGAAATACCATAACTAATACGAATGCTTAAATCCCATGTATTATTAAGCTGAAGTCTTTACAGTAACACCGATTAAATCGAAAAAAAAAAAAAAAAAAACGATCTCTGTTCATGGCAATGTAACTAGCTTAAGAACCGCTGAGGACTATTGATCTGTCTCCCCTGCACCTCAGCGGTGTCCCGTTAAATTGTTTGACATTGTGTTTGGGTCTATTTGACAGATTTTATCCTGTTGTGCTGAGCTGCAGAATTCTCTGCATGGCCACAGTGCACAGCAATCCTGCCTGTGTTTGTAGGGAGGGCTTGAGAAAAAGAGTGAAACCTCACTAATCCACACGGAGCAGTGGGCTCGTTTGATAAGAGTGATCCTTGCCTCGTGGGAAGGTATCTGAGTGAAACTCATGAATACAGCTTAAAGCTCCAAAACATGTTCGCATTCCAGCTGCCAGACTAGCAGTTTCACTGCAGTCACCGAAGTCAACGGCTGTATAATCAGGATGCATTTTAAAAGAAAGCATTAAAAAGCCTAAGTTGAAATCAGCCACTGCATACTGTATAGCTTGAATGTTATCAGGCTGTTTATTTTCAATACTTGAAAATTTGCTAGACTGTGAAGAAAACAGTTAAATTTGCCTTCCAGGATAAATGCCAGTGCTTTTACTGCTTTTCTTAATGAATAGGCAATTCTAGTTCACACTGATTAATGTCAGATCTATTTTTCTAACAACATTCTCCCTAAAATTTGAATAGCTTATAATATGTTCTTTTGCACGCAATGAGTTATGACTCAAGCCTGTGAGACATGCACATTCATGTACAGTAGATTAATCAATCACAACTCTAAACCAGTGGTTTATTTAGGTCTCATATACTGGTTAATAATTACCGCAATCAGATAATTTATACGCTCAATCTGTGAGCATAAGGCAGGTTAGACAATTTTATTTTTTTTACTGGTGCTGAGAAACAATTGTTGGAGGAAATAATCTGTAAATGCTATTTGTAGTTTGCTTAAATATCAGGACACTCTCATGAGTATCTCATGATATTGAGAAACTGCTCAAAGCATAATGCGAATAAAATACAGGAGTGTAGAGTTGAGTTAATTCAGTATTTGCTAATGAAAAATGCTCTGTTTAAATGCTGTTTAAGATGTGCAAATGTACACGGCCAAGACATGGTATTTTTTGCTAAAAAGTGTCACCTTAGTGAAGAAGTGAATTTTCAGACAGGATCATATAACACTATTTTTCATGATACTTAATGCTTCTTATCTCCCACTCCATGCTTCACCTTTTTTGTAAATATGCATAAACATATTTGCTAAATACAATTTCATTAAATAACTTTTTTGAATTCAAATCTTCCAGTGATCTTAATTGTCAATCAGATAAACCTTGTCCAATTTAGATTTCACATGAAAAGACATAAACCTGAAAAATATATTATTCTAAAATGCTAAATTATTAAGATATTGCAACATGAATTTCACATGGTTACGGACACTACAGATTTTTTGCTTTTGAAGCTTTTACCAAAAACCGGAATGCATTTATTTAAGAAACAATTTTTATAGGTCATATGCTTCTAGAAGCTTACACCAATTTTAGTATCAACACAGAAATTAAGAAATATGAATAATTTTCATTTTAAATGATTATTGTGTTTGAAGCGAGACAGTATAATACTGAAAAATGGCCATTTTTGGTGCACATGTAAAATCATCTCTCCAAAACGGCTGAAGTTAGCAACTTGAAATTTTTAGGAAAGCAAGATCGCTCACTTCCATGTTGCGTAAACTTCAGACGTGGCTTCTTCGCCACACACTTTTTCTGTATTTATTTATAACATAAAAAAATGTAATCAGCATCAATACTGTGTTTTGGCCGACAGCAAATATTTTACAAGAAACCACCTTAATCACAATAATAATAAGCCATGCTTTTAAGAAATGTACTGATTATTTTACCGAGCTATAATTTTTGCCGATGCATATTTTTCTGTAACTCTTTAGACTTAGAAAATTGTTCAACTTAAAAAAAAAACAAGCTTTCACAAATTTAATATCTGCACTCTGTTCATATTAACTTGCACAGTAATTGTCTTTCTAAAGTGCTCTTGAGGATTAGTAAACTGCAGTGTTAGGTAAAAGGTGCATATGCACAAACATTCAGAGATTGTTTTTACACCCAAAAATATCTGTAGAAACTCAGGGCCTCAGCATTTCTCCCAAAGCCATAAAAGCCAGTTCTATATTAATACCTAGATAGCTGTTACAGTAAATAAAGTGTGGAGAATTTCTACAGGTCAGTTGTGATCATCTTTACAGAAAGCTCCTGATAGTAAATTCACCATTCTGGGGATTAGTTCAGTGCTGGGAAATTTGCAGTGAAGAAGTGGCTGATACACCATAAAATACTGGTGTAAAACGAAATGACTAACCAATAATAGGGTTATTATTACTATAACATGCCTTTGGTATCCTGATCAGGATCGCCAAGTTATCATGAACATATTGTCAAATAATTAATGATTTTTTGTTATAAATGATCAAACATTTAGACTCGTATTGGTACAATTACACTATTTAGATAAAAGTATTTGGCCAAACCTGTCCATTATTGAATTCAGGTGTTTCAATCAGGCCCCTTATCCCAGTAAAGAACAATTCTGCATGCCAGGACATCCTGGACAATGTTATGCTTCCAACTTTGTGGTAACAGTTTGGGGAAGGCCCTTCTCTATTCCAACATGACTTTGCACCAGTGCACAAAGCAAGGACTATAAAGACATGGTCTGATGAGTTTGGTTCGGTTGCTGAGTTCCCTGACCGTAACCCAATCGAGCCCCTTTGGGATGAACTGGAACGGAGATTGCAAGCCAGGCCTTCTCGTCCAACATCAGTGCCTGACCTCATAAATGTTCCACAGAATAAATGGGCATGAATTCCCACAGAAACACTCCACAATCTTGTGTACAGCCTTCCAAGAAGAGTGAAAGCTGTTATAGCTGCAAAAAGGGGCACCGACTCCATATTGAAGTGTGTGTATTTGGATACAATGTCACTGTAGGTTTGGACAAACACTTTTCTCCATACAGTGTATAAGTCTTTTAAACTGTGATATCATTTTTTTGAATAGGTGTCAATGATTTTGTCCCACATGTTGCTCTGTGAGTGCAACAAATGGTTAAATGACCCAAAAGGTAAAAACCTTATTGAGTTCTTATTGTTCTCAATACGTTATTTAATAAAACAGTAAATTTAGCTTTTTTTACATTAATTTTTTGAAAAATAATACAGAACATTTTGTATTTGTCCCTGAAATTGCTGTCCACCCTGTCATTTTGGGGTAACTGCCCCTTTTGAGCAACCGTCGGACATAGTCAGTGACATCACAGCCATCGTTTTGTCTTTCTTCAATGAAGATCGAAGCAACTGCTCTGAGTACATTAAGTATTTACACTTACATTTCCTAATTTTCATTATAGTGAGTTCATAATTTAATATCAATTTGATTCAGAAATTCAAAATAGATTTGATAAACACTACACAGTCACCTTCAACAGTGCTTGCTAACTGAAGGCCCACTTTTGCAAGAAAAAAAAAACCTCCACCCTGTCATGGCCCCCCAGTCATCAATCACTCCATGATGGTGGACATAAAAAAAAATAAATTATGTTTATTAATATTACACTAGCTTGACAACAGTCAAACTTTTTGGGATTGATTTTATTCTCAACAGACTTTTCCCATTAACTAACATATTATTGAGAAGGGGACAATATGTCTTTCTGACATACCATATTTTCCACATGCAGTTTATTTATAAAAAGTGCTCGAGCTTGACCAACATGCATTTCTAACAGCCTAAGGTCCACTTAATAAAGGACTGTGGTTGGCTCTGCAGGATGTTCAGTAAAACGCAATAGATCAAAAAAGGTTGGTTCCCAAAAACGGGTGGTTCCTGGTGAGTTCAATCCCTAATTATTAGCAAGAGTTAGTAGACCACTGGACATTTTGCCACTCAAGGCCTCTCATTAGTGTTGGCCTTATGTATATGAGTCTTTGCCTTTCTACCAATACAGCCTGTAAATACTAAGCCACAATAACAAACTGTCTGTTCAAGAACCTATTTGATACCTTCGGTTAAAAAAAATAAAGCTCATTTGTTCAAAGAATTAAGGCTTTTACCTGGCAATGTACTGTCCAGATGAAGGCAGTTCATGCTTATTGGGTTTATCGAAACAATTCACCATGTTTTGGATGAGCGCAAGATCAGGCCGCACAAGCGTGGCAGCAGCAACCGCTCGACTGACCAGCTGTAACGTGTCACGAATGTAGAAGTCCAGAGGTTTGTGGTCAACCTCGCCATAGGCTAGCAGCCCCAGTGGTAAGCCAATGGAATGCAAGGCATCCGGGCTTAACGGATATCCCATAATCCAATGCATTGTAGGCAGTGTAAGACCCAGGTCATGGGCACTGCGCAGTACTGCAGAAGCGCATTGTGGATCGGACCCTAGTAGCAGCACTGACGCTGGGGGATGGGGGTCCTGGCTGAAATGCTGCTCCAGGAATTCCGATATGCCTTTTTGGTCTAGTGAACTACCCGAGAGGTTAAGGGCAGCACGAAGGATCCAGTTGCCCTTGGCTGTGCTACCGTGCAGTTTCAAAAGGTCGAGAAGGCCAGCTTCTTCCCAGCCCTGGCAGAGTACAGCCATGCCCTCATACCAACCACTCCGCTGCATCACCAGCAACAGAAGCTCGGCCAGGTCTGACGCAGGGATCCGTGTCATCATCTGTAGGTGAAACCGGTTCTGTGAAGGAGAAGAAGAAAATGAGGAGTATGGTATAAGAAAAGCTGAGATGATTATACAGCTATATTATATATTATTAATCTCATTCCATTCCACACTTGTTCATGGACATTGTCAATCACACTGTAGAGCTTTTTTTGTAATGTCACTCCTGACCTTTTCTATTTCATCAGTTTTCATTAAGTAACTTTTTGAATATATTTTTAATAACATTCAGCATTGCTTTATTACTTTTTCATGTCTGAAGCCCAGATAGCCTATCACACAACACATTACACAGATTCGATTACATTTCATAGGAGCCATTACATTTTTTATTTTACTACAGCGGTTCTGTTTCGACCAAGGTCGTACGCACCACATAAACCCCATAAAACCAACAACAAACTGTTTTTTTTTGCAGAGAGTCTACAATATGTTCTGTGAAATAGAACATTATGCAAACATTATGCAAGTTATAGACTTTAGAAAAACTATGGGGGACACAGTAGTGTAAGCACTGTGGTGAAGCAGAGAAATAATGCTGCAAAACTTAAAATATGCACATGCAATTTGTGTACAAGAGACACGAGACGCACACGCTGTGCTGGGAAGCTGCTAGTTAAACGGTGCATAGCTGTACTGTACTATGATGTCATGTACCGAAGTGAAACTAAAACTGTTAAAGCAGGTGGCTGATGATGCTGAAATTGCGGTTTCTGTATTGCTTTTAACGCTTCTCCTGATCTTTAATAATCTTTGTCATTAAAAAAGTTTTGTGCAACAAAACTTGACACTTTTTTCCTTGATCCCATTTGCTACGCCTACTTTCTGTTTGATCCAATACAAAATCACAATCAAAGCACGACTCGTTTGTATTAAAACATAACCAACATGTTAATGATAAATTAATTACATTAAATTGTACTAAACTGTATTCTTAAATAAGTAAAAAACACACACATACACACACAATTGCAGACTATTTTATCCATTGGGACAAAACTGTAGGAGGTGAAGTTATACTGTAGCTTTCTGGAGAAAAAAAAAAAAAACGCCAAATCCACACCAATACAATTTTGGACAATGTCAGCATGTGTGTTTTTTAACATCCTTGTGACTCAAAGATAACATTCACAAAATAAAAAAACAGCATCCAATATTTCTTGCTTCGTTTTTCTCAAAAGTGCGAAAATGGATTTTATCTCATTTTGCTGTCAAACAGTTCATATGAGTGTGAGCACACAACGAGTACGTTTTTGAGAGCGGAGTATCAGTGTTGAGTGTAATGCGTTACAAAATAACGCGTTAGAGTACTTGGATTACTTTTTTGATGTAACGAGTAATCTAACGCGTTACGTCCGCTATTTAAGTACTCAGTTATTTTATCAAAAATGTAATCCGTGAGCCAGACAGCAGTCATTCTCAATCCCTTAGTGTGTGTGTGAAAGTCATCCTACAAGCCCCGCCCCCGATAACCCGCCCCCCTCTGTTATTCCTGCTGTTATACCCCTATCTCACCTATGCGGTTTGACTACAGTATGCGAGAACCGACGCGCGGGAAGATGGAAACCTAATCACAGCGCCAAAACTCTTGAACCGTACTTACAGCCACCGCGCAAAACCGCGTAGGTGAGATAGAGGTATTAGTAGTTAACAGATTATGGGCCAAACTTCACTGAGTGATGATGATAGAATAATTATACTGTAAAGGTCTTGACTAAAACAACATGCATGAGGAATCACAAAGGAGTTTTCATTTTCTGTACTCAGTACTCTAACTAGTTACTTTTATCAGAAAGTAATGCTATAATGTAACTGATTACTTTTTAATGACAGTAATTTTGTAATGTAATTAGTCACTTTATGTAACAAAGTCTGAAGTTTTCTCCTAACATGCATACTAGGCTGAACACAAATACTTAGCCTGGTGTTACATACTTGTATAATTTTTAGTCTATATGTCATACCTGTTATATGCATCGGCAAACTACTTAATGTTTCAGAGGTAAGTGTAAAGTTACCACTGCCACTTTTAATCAGTTTAAAACTGTGTTCATTCCATGACATGTGTGACAAGTTCACTTGGCGGGTCAGATCAGGCCAGGCTGCACTGATTGTAGATGCGATCGCTATTCATTCAGTGGATTTTTCCTGCAATGTGAAACTCTCAACTGACTTTTGCTGATCAATCAGTGCAGCTGTGATGTAAACATTTTCAATAAAGCCGAGCCTCGATGTCTTTGATATTCCTCCAAATGGAATGGACAGGGGAAAATATTCAAGTCACACATATCCAGACTTTACATTCATGTCCAGATTGCTGACTTCAAGGCTTGGCCAATATCCGTGAGAGTAGCTTAAATAATCTTTTTACTTGTCCACAGTGTGGAGATGCTGTATACTAGGGATATCCACTGGTGTCTGTGCAATAGCTGGAAGAACAAGCATCTATGCTGCATACAGAGATTCTCTTTCAGAAAAGTCAGGACTTTGATGTGGCATTTCTGCGAACTAATCTTAATTCTGTGAGGACTCAACAAACAAGCCCAAAAAAAAAAAAAAAAACTCGCTTCCTATTTACTTTCGGATTATGTTTTCCATTCCCTTTCTTTCATTACTTCTGTGCGCCAAGGGTTCTCAATTCCCATCATGGAAATAATTTACCTGCACTACTCTGACCATGTTTACCTCTTTATGGACTGAAATGAGATGTTTTTGCATTTCCAACTCTCAAACATACACGTCTGATGTCATAGAAGAAAAAGTAAAAGAAAAAGTTAGATTAAAAAATACAAATCTTTTACAGCAAACTAAAATGTAACCAGGATGGGTAACACATGCCTGGGTCATGTACCAATTACAATCACAGGAAATAGATTTTAAATTACCCATAATCACCCCCTAAGTCACATAGTCCATAATGAACTATAAATATGGAATGATTGGTTTGTAGTGATTTCTGCAATGATCTCTCTCTTCATCAACTCCTATTTATTGCCACTGTCACTGTAAGGCAATTGAGTCTGATCACCACATAATTATTAGAAACAGACTAATGCTCCCTTCGCCTAGTGCCATATAGGCGGAGCTCAGGATTGTGCAGTATAGAGTGACATATGCTTTTATTTTTTAGCACAAGCTAGGCAATATGATGAACTGAATTTTAATTCATTTTAACCAACTACACAAATAGTGACTAAGAATATATAGTATATATTTTTTAAATGGGTCGCATAGGCAAAGAAATAGCACAGATACACATGATAACATGTTTTTATGGTTGTTTTCGGTTGTTTTATGACCATAAAATAATTATGATAATAATATTTATAATTTTATAAAAGTCTTCTTCTTTGTCTTTCGGCTGTTCCCTTTCAGGGGTCGCCACAGCGAATCATCTGCCTCCATCTAACCCTGTCCTCTGCTTCCTCTTCTCTCACCCCAACTAACCTCATGTCCTCTCTCACTGCATCCATAAATCTCCTCTTTGGTCTCCCTCTAGACCTCCTGCCTGGCAGTTCCAACCTCAGCATCCTTCTACCGATATATTCACAGTCTCTCCTCTGAACTTGTCCAAACCACCTCAATCTGGCCTCTCTGACTTTATCTCCAAAACATCTAACATGGGTTTTTATAAAAACTATTATTAAAATAATAAATAATAAAAACTTTTATTCTGCACTACCTGACATACCCGAAAACCCAAATGCACAGTTTGAAGTCTGAAACCTTTCTATTAACACACACCGGCAAGGCGTCCATATAAGCACACGTTTTTTTTAACATTCATTGAACTCTTCAGTGTTACCAGCATTTACTTTGCACTTTCTCAGCGTCTCTCATTTGAAGAGAAATGCTGGATGATGTTAATTGGCCTTCTTTAAATCTTTGACTGGTATGGTTTTGTTGCATCAGGAAGGGCATCCGGCGTAAAACCTGTGCCAAGTTGTAGTGCGGACTGGATATTCTGCTGTGGCGACCCCTTGCCGGGAGCAGCCGAAAGACCAACAACAACATGAATCAATAAAGTACATTAAAGCTCTTTTGAAACCCTTTGATTTAAACAGTATACCTTCCAACACCCAAACATCATCATACATCTGCAAGATGGTCAAAAGCAGCTGGAGAGGCTTGAACTTTCGGTTTAAACTCCTGGTTTAAACTTTAAACTTGGCCGGGCAGGCATCCTTCAGGAATGAAGATGAGAACCCCAAGCTTTAGACTGATTAAAAAGGTTTGTGTTTAATATTCCAGCCTGGCTTTGAGTTTCAGCACATACTCCTCCTAATTCATGTCTGTTTCAGGCTTTTGGGGGAGCGAGGAAATAAAAAATTTACGTCATCTCAATTTAAGAAGTGATGTTGAGATTGCAGCAATACTGGCTTAATGGATCATCTTATTGCATGCTTCGTCCTTAATAGTCCTAGACTTGAATTTGGAATTATCATCATGAACTGCAATCGTACAGAGTTCTTCAGAGCAATTTTTGGAAATGCCATTTAGCCTAATTTCTGTCTTTGGACTGTGGGAGGAAACCTGAGTACCCAGATGAAAACATGCAAAGTCCATGCACGCAGACCGCGAGGCAGGAATTGAACCTGGACCCTGAAGGTGACCATGGACAGTTTTTAGGATAATTTGTGTTAAATGCTGAATATATCAAACACATTTGGTCTCCAGATAAAACAGTTCATCTGAGGCTTACTGAAATAGAGATCGATTTATGCCACTACTACATGATCAAAAAATCCAGTGTATTTTTTCTTTCACAGTTGTATACAGAATCTAAAAATCGTGATCTCTAGAGCAATCTCATCAGAAACAGGTGTTGCATTTGAATTGAGATACATAACAGCATTTATCTTTATCGTAATGGCTTCGGGAATCTAATAAACTGATCCAAGATTCATGATGCATTAAAATACATTAAAGCCTTTAGAAAATTTATGAATCAATATAGAACATTAAAGCTCTTTTGAAGCCCTTTGATTTAAACACTATAGCTTTCAACACACAAGTATCATTCCACTTCCGCATGATGGTCAAAAACAGCTGGAGGGCTCGCAGCTTACGGAATACCATTTATGTATTTTTCATTATGGAGGCGGTAGATTATTCCAATGTGGCCTGAGGATCAGTGTTATTCAGCCATTGTGAAATAAGCATTGCCAAAGTGTTTTCATAATATGTTTACTCTTATCACTGGCAAGAGATTAGCCTCTCTACTCTTAAAATGCCAAGGAGGTATTCAGTACTATATATATACACATATATATATATATATATACTGTACATATATTTGTACTCCTAGTGCATCCACTAATTACATCTACCATCAGTTTGCATGCTGATGCTCTCTAATAAATGCAAATGGAGTGCGTCATAGATGGATCCCCATTTAGGTTTAATCATAGTCACGGAGCATGGTAGAGGACACGCATTTCGACTCGCTTCTTTTTTTCCTACATGTCAGTAGCAAATCGATGTGTGAGAGTTCTGCCAATTTAACTTTTTCCTCTTCTTCATTTTTCATGGCTGAGTGCTTAAGTGCTTAAGTCACTTCAAAGACAGTATAAAAATGACCAGCGAATGCACAGTGCTACTGCATGCAACAGTTTTCCTTAAAGTCCACTTCACAGAATCCCAGAAAACTTCCAGGCATGACAATTTCTCTGAAACTCAACCACAGCTCTTTTTATAGAATCGTAACATATATTTACTCCTTTTCATTTACTTATAATCTAATATATATGAATATAAAAAACATATAAAGAAGTTAATTAATTAAAGTAGAATAAGAAAAATAATTGAAGAAGAAATCATTGAAGTAGAACAAAATGATCCTTTTTTCCATTTATCTTTGGTAACTGATTTATTTTTAAGTCTTAAGTCAGATATGGACTTATAATATCCTGTATATAGACAAACATTAAAAAAATTAAACACTAACCTTTACTCCTGTTACTATTAAATAGATTTACAGAATGGAAATTTAATGGATTTTCAGCATACGACTAATTACTATGTGGACGATGAGGGCATTCTTCAGAGGAAACAATAAAAAGTTACTTAATAAAAACTCTGCTTTTGTTTACAGTGTTAAACTTGTGCATGGCCTCATTAGTCACTGGCGCAGCAACAGTAAAAATATGAACAAAAGAATAACTCATTAAAACCCTTAAAGCTCAAGTGGCGCAGCTTAGGTCAGTGACGATTAAGTAAATATAAATGTGCTCATATGGAAGCATTGCGATGTGTGTTAACAGGGAGGCTTCAGACATTAAACTGTACATTTGGGTTTTTGAACATGCCATGTAACACAAAAGTTATCATTGCTTTATATAGTGTAAATTCTATCACTACCGGAATATGGAAGTGACGTCGCAAAAATGCAGAACATTCAAAATGAGGATATTGTTATTGTTTTTTTGGTCATAAAACAACCGAAAAATTATAATAATAAAAAACAAAACATGTGATCATGTGTATCAGAGCTATTTCTTTGCCTCAAATATGACCCATTTTTTTGTTTTTTGCTCCGTCATGTTTGTTGTTGTATGCAGACCATATGATCCGCTTTACCCCGAATTCCCTTCCTGCCACAACCCTCCCATTTTATCCGGGCTTGGGACCGGCACTGGATCCAGTGGCTGGGGTTTGAGGTTTGGGGAGTGGAAATCAAACCTAAGTTTTCTGCGTGGCAACCTACCACTTGTATAGTTTGTATAGTTGGTTAAAATGAAATAAAATTCATCATATTGCCTAGAAAAGGATACGTCACTTTATAATCCTGAGCTCTGTATATGTTTATTGTTATTAAAAATGTCTGAGTTTTAGGAGCTACTTCTTCACATGACAGAAATTAATGTGATTATGTTCAGAGGACAGGATTAAACCAGCATTAATAATTTAGTTAAATAAATAATTAATTATCATTACGGCTGCAAGATTTGATTTAAAAAATCACATTATTTTGACTCCTATTGTGATTGTGATTTAAACTTTTATATTTAACTGTTAAATGTACCATTTTGTTCAAAAGTATTTATTTAGGCTAACAGAAAATAATTGGACAAATGCTTATAAATGCAAATAAACATATACTTAAATTACTGACTTTAAACTCTTTATAAATTGGCTACAATGGGTATTGTGTATCAGCTATAATAAATTACAGCCTTTTGTGATAAAAAAAAATTGCACAGGTCTGTATTATAATTTAGATTTTTGTCTGATTAATTATGCAGCATTATTTATTTATTTAATTTTTTTTTAAACACCAAATGTCAAAATATTAAATAGATCAAATAGATTAACAAAGTAAAGCTAAAATGAATACTAAAGTTAAACTGTTAATAATTAAAGATTATTTCTGTTTTGTGGAGCAAACAAAAATGACATTTTTCAGATTAAAGATGGATAATACTATGATTTTAAACAACTTATTTCTGGTTCAATGCAAAGGAACCCTGAATAAGACTTCTTAAGCCTTACTTTGCATGAATATTTCAACATTAGTGGGACATGATCATGCCGTTACAGAAAATACACAGCTTGGGATATCTGGGAGGAAAGGAAAGAAACAAAAGAAACACAACGTATCAGCAGAAAACACTTTACAAACAAACAAACAAACAGCTAAATGATGAGATTACAGGTCAAAACGACCTACACACAAATGCCAGTAATGATAAATGGGAGTATCCAAGGAGGAATAGGAAGTAAACAGCAATGCTCGCTGAATTCCCCATGTTTAATTTCAGCGATGGAAATCATTAGGGCCATTTTGACACCCAGAGCTCTCAGCTGATTGCCTTTCTCAGAAGTTTTGCATGTGCTTTGCCACTACTGAGTATAAATCTCCTCCTTTCCCTAAGGCCATGGTTCTGTATAGTGATAAAGCTTGTGAAACACTTCACTGACCTGAGGGGAGTAAACTATTGTTCAGGGATCCTATTTGCCTTTTTTGTCCTCTACACATGCTGGATATGTATGAACATTTGTTTTCATTACAGTGGAACCTCAGATTGCGAGTAACGCAGTTTGCGAGTCTTCCGCAAGACGAGCAAAGATTTTTAATACATTTTGACTTGGAAAACGAACAAGTCTTGGTTTACGAGTACCGAGTA
>JAQMYJ010000007.1:6279062-6294638 GCA_030014305.1 Clarias laeviceps | reverse complement strand
ATATTTCCCCTACTATACTTTGTTAATATTAAGAGAAAAAAAAATCTCTTTAGTCATGGAGACAAAGCAATACAACGCAATGCAAATGTGATATATTTCATATTTCTAAAGCCAGACAAAAGATCCTGAGAAGATTAAAAATGCTGCACTGGGATTTGAATGTTTTCGAAAAAACTACAACAGATAAACAACTGGAGTTTATATAAAACATACGGAAATGAATCACACATCTCCAAAGATCTTAAAACCGCTGATTAACAGGATGGAATAAATAAATCAAAACCCGTCACTAGACATGAAGAGGCTCACTGATCTCATATGAGATAGTGGCAACCATAAGCTGTATTGCTGAATCCTAGGAAAGCTGAATTGAAGTGCGTTCAAAGTGCTATGGTTGAATTTGCTGACAAAAAGGGCAGCTGTAGGAGTACTGGGCCTGATTAGGTCACATAAATGTTTATAAAACACAAAGACAGTTATTGCTATAGTGCTAGTTATAAGAACATAAGTAAACAAATATGATAACTCAAACCCATTCATTACTATATAGCCCAGTTTTTGATTTCATAGTCAGCAGCATTGACTGGGTAGATGCTTTGTACATCACTAATACAAGCTTGACTGAGTCAATGATCAGCCATGACATTAACAACACAACACATTAACAGTGATTGTCAATTATAGAATTGTGACAGGATCATGAGCACCCAACGCTCACCCATGCTTGGCCTCTCCATGGAGGCCCCACCTCGAAACCCAAGATCTGCTGCCAACATCCTGGTGCCAGGCACCAGAGCACACCCCAAGGGACAGAGCCACCAAGGTGGCATAAGAGGAACCTACACAATACTGGACAAAATGGTTTGTTTTGCAAGGCTGTACCTGATTTACTGTAGGGTTTACATGGTAAAATAACAGTACATCACTTTTATTTAAGTTTTTAATCAAAATTATCATTCATACAGTATCTAAAACCTTCTTTAATTAATTATGTATGCTCTTCCCTGTTTGAAAGTCCTGTAGGGGGTACGGCCTCTACCAAAATTAAAGCATCGACCCTTCAAATCAAAACTATTTTCTCCAGTGGCCAAATTTTATTTCACCCTTCAGACTGGAGAGCATTAGTGAGAATCGCCTGGATAGCATATTTATGGAACGAGATGATCAGAGATCTGCTTGCACAGCGGAGCAGCAGGTAGCAGCAGAACAGTCTTCCTACAGTAGAAGGACATACCTCTCAATATCACCATAAGATATTCTGGTTATCTTGCTGAAATTTTCTTTCTTAGTATTCATGAGGCAACAGAGCATGACCTCCAGGCATCACCCTGAACCTGTCAGGTAGGTGGAGAGACCAAACCAAGGACTCAGATGGTGTTCTTCTATTGTGGAGACCGTCAGGGTGACTAGTTCCAGCTTCTCCTCTGGGCTCAGAACTCCCTGAGCATTTCTCTGTCACTCTCTTTCCTGTGTCTCTGCCCTCAGGCCTGTAAAATCCAAGACCCCTGAAAGATGTTGTCCTCCATGACCCTCCAATAATTGCTCTCATGACTGACAGTACACACCAGCCAAGCACTCCATCACCACTACCCTTATAGCCTGAAACTTCTTGCCTTTGGATCAGCTTTTAGAAGGGAGATTTCTGTAATCTTACACAACATTCCACTTCTCATTTCTCAACCAATCACAGATGCTTAAAAAGACACTCGTTCTTTTAGCAGCACTACACTGAGTGTGCACTCTCACGCCACCACTTTTTTAATGTGCCCCAAATTTCATGTGTCTTTCCTGGAATTCCTAATCTGTATTAATAAACTTTTGTAAAGATCTACATTCACATGTAAACTTTAGTATTTTCAGATTTTTTGTTTGTTTACAGTGGTGTAGTGGTTATCACTGTTGCCTTGCTGCACCTCCAGGGTCCAGGTTTGATTCCCGGCTGGGTTCGATTCCCATCTCTGTGTGCATGGAGTTTGCATGTTCTCCTCTGTGCTTGGTGGGTTTCCTCCGGGTACTCCGGTTTACTTCCACAGTCTAAAGGCCCCCTGTGGCCATGAATACAGGATAAAGTGGTATATAAATCATTGTGTATTTCAGTATTCTGGCTTTTCAATTGGCAGAACTATTCTGCAAAATACCCAGCAGTCATCTTCAACTTGTCTCTCATACAAGCAGTCGTCCCAAGTCTGCACTCTTAGTACCAGTGACATAAAACAGACACATCTACTCTAAATGGTTTTAGGTCAATAATACCGACACCAGTTGCCATGAAGAACCTAGAAAAAACTGGTACTGACACATACTAACTCCAAAGTCCCGAAAACCGCCGACCTGTTTGAGTTCGCCTACTGCCCCAACAGATCAGTGGATAACGTGGTAGCCATGGCCCTACATGATACACCATATACTGTAGGAACACCACATGGCTGCTGCCTCAGCCCCAAACTCTACACCCTGTACACCTACGGCTGTAGAACTATCCAGGACAAAACTGTCATCATTAAATAGGTGATTAACCATCCTTGGCCTTGTTAAGGATGGGGACAAGTCCGTTTACCGAGAACTAGTCAAAAACATTCTTGTCTATGGAGAGGAAAATGACCTCATCAGAAAAAATCATGGACTTCAAAAGAAAACCTTTCCCCCTGCTGCCTCATCAAACAGACTGAGTTGGACAAGTTTGACAGGTTTGACAGGTGGTCAGGTTTCTGGACCTTCATTTGGCAGAAAACCTGAGCTGGACCAAAAATACTGTCGCTACAGCAACAAAAAGGCCCAGCAATGGCTGTACAACATTAGTCTGCTAAAGAAGGCAGGACTCAGCTGTCGCCCCCTCATCCAGGCCTATCGAGGACACATAGGGAGCGTCTTCACATGTGGCATCACAGAATGGTTCGGAAACACCACCCAGGCAGAACGGCAGGCTCTCCAAAGAGTCAGAAAGGTTGCTGAGAGGATAATTGGATCTGAACTCCCCTCCATGGACACTTTATACACACAACACTGCAGGAAAAACACAAAGTATCTTCAGGGACACACACACACACACACACACACACCACCCAGTTCACTCTGTGCTCATGCACAAATTCACAGAACATAACCTCAGAACCGCAGACCGGACAGTATAATCACACGTTTTTATAATAACTTCTTTCCAGCCTCAGTTACGCTGATGGCAAAAGAAACAAAGGTAGGTCTGGCTCATGCCTGCAAGTTTTTATCTCTGTCGTCTCTTCGCCTTATTTACTGTCAAGGAACAAAGTGTAATTTGAAGACCCGAAGAAGTGCAATAGTTCCATATGTAGGGATCATGTGTAAAATATACGGTAGTACATTATAGTACTGGATAATGTTTATAGTGTGTATAGTCTGACAGCTGCCTTCCACTATTTATTTCCTGTATTAAATGTTTATTTTACTTTTTATCTTTCTTTTCTATCACTGACTCATATTTTGAGTATCTGCAAAACAAATTTCAATGCACCCGTACTGTCTGTATGTACACAAATGGTAAAAAAAAAAAGTCTCCCTCTCTTCAATCTTTAGTGTCAGATCTTGTTTGGTTTCTGTTTTAAAGCCACTAAATTATCATTTTACTGTATTTTGACACTCTAGTTACAACTGGAGGTTAAAAGCTTTTTTCTTTACAGTATATAATCTACAGTAATTTGTATGATTAAATACTAGACGAACGCAAACACAATCATAATGCAACACATTGCATGAATCGCACTGCAGCAAATGTTTCCTGCTTAAAATGCATTTTTCATGAATCAGATCACTGGCCATATACAAGTCATGTGTCATATCAGTCTTGCCAGGGAGATGAACCTTGCCGAGGCACTGCAGCATCAGTTTCGCATTCCTTATGTGCTCGCGATGTTGAGAAGACACTGAAACTGAGCTGGATTCTGCGATGAAAACCAAATACCAGATTAAACAGATGACTGGGATTGGATCGGAGACCTACATGAACAAACAACCAGTCTGGAGATTATGTGAGAAAAAAAAATGTATATCCAAGGTGACATTTCTGACTTGAAGATGTTCAAATAACCAATTATTGCAATTCTCCAGTCGAGGAATAATGCAGAATAGTACCTGTGCAAACAATTTTAACAGCCTGTCTAGTGTAAGACAGCTATTTACAGAATCTATTTAAACAAGCCGAAGGGTCTTTCTAGGGTCCCTTTGGCAAATGCACGCGGAACAAATAGAAGTTTTCGAAACAGTAATGAGCCCTTGGAGAGGGTAATGGCAACACGACGCTGTTTAGTGTAATGCTCTTACAATGTTCTATAATAAAGCCATGTTGAACTGAAGTGAATTAGGTTAAGTAAAACTTCATTTGAGTTCTGATGCTTGAAGCCTACAGACGTCCCTAAAAGCCACTGGCAGCAGCTGGACTCATTAGCGCAGTCGACAGTTCCTTTTTACCGTCACTGGAGTGCATCACTGGTGAGAGCAGTCTGCGCTTCGAATAGCAATGCCACAAACTCCACACCCAGCGAGAAATTGGCTAGAAATTCGAGTGCCTGAGCCACTCACAGGAGTGTGTGTGGTGGTGTTCAGACCTGATACGTACAGTACTACTGTATAACCACTGACTTATAATAATGTCATTAGAATATAAGCAGGTTTTACAGTTAAAAACTATTGAGCAACTATTTCTACATATTTTGCTATAATGTAGTCTTAGGAAATAGTTCTCCAGGCTTCCAGAGGTTTTTTTTTTTTTTTTGGCTTTAAGATTTTGTATCTGAGTGTTTTCTGAGGAATGTTTTTGTTTGTTAAGCCACACAGTGTGCTATGAATCATTCAATCATGAAATCATCTAACCTAAGGCATGAACCAGTGAGAAACTGGTGCAGATGATGACATGATCAGGCTGGTGATGGTGAATGCTGGGTGGTTGGAACAGATGAGAGGGGAAATGAGGTCGCTGCCAAGGTTGTTACACTGTATATCTTAAGGCACTTTGCAGCCTGTCAAACACAGTAAAACATATGTTCCCATTTCTAAAATTGATTCTACATCATTTACTGTAATTGAATTGAATTTAATATGAAGAAATGAGGCATGGCTCAACTGAGTGATATTAGCTCAAGCCGGAATCAGTATTAAGTCCACACCATTGTATATCACTGTATATCTCATATAGCTATAATGTCAAGTTCTTATAAATACACACAAAAACGACTGAATTCTATTTGAGGCTTACATTAATTACATAACTACAGTATGAGACTATTTACTGTATATTATCCTTTCTTTAAATTACTTCATTATTGTCCCTTCTTCATAAGCGGGCATCAGAGTAGACAGAGACGGTGCATATTAGACATTTAATTTTTTTTAATTTTTTATATAGATAAAGTTATAAATGAAACATGAAGCACAGTTAACAAGTGCTTGGTCAAATTCAAAGATTTATAAAATAGACAGACATCTTACATATTTAACATGACGTCATAACAATGATATAGCATCTCATGGCCTAAAAGAACAACTAAAAAAAACAAAAGACAAAACAATAGGATATTGCCAGGGCAGTGCCAGGAGGGTGCTGGACTACATCACCCATCTGCCCCTGATCACTTTTTTAGTTCTGTGTAACATCTTGCGGTTAGTATCATCCATACAGCAGTTCTTTTTCTGAGATGTTGATTAAAGAGGATCTGCATTAGTGTCTTTCTCTGCATGAATTTCCTGATGTGCTAGATCACATCCTATTTAAAAAATACTGCAAATAATCTGAATAAAAGACACTCACATAAAAATAAACAAAAGTGTTGTGATTAGTATGATAATTACAATAAGGACTACTTACACGGCTATGCACTAGACTCATATTAGACTCATTTATTTCATTGCTTACCATCTTTTCACTCATACAAAGGACGTTCAAGTCAAACCAGGATTTTGGATTGCACAAAATATCAGAACATAGTTACAAGAGTAAAAATCCCCCTTTATTTCTCTATATAAACCCCTGCTACACTAATGCACTCATCATAGTGTTTCATAAGTGCTACAATAGCATCAAGGTGTCAAGTTTTCTAGCCATGATCACACTGTCTGCTTTACTTGTGAAACACTGGCCTCCCAGGAACTCCTTTAATGACCCAAACATGTGGAAACAGGTCAGGACTATAAGGGGGATGTGGCAATAACTCCCAGCCAAGTTCCTGTAATGTGTAAGTGGTGTAGATGAATGACTGTGTCCACAGATAGACTCTTATGCAGGTTGTTGACAAGCTATCCATCGATTTTCAAGCATCAGGTGTTCCACTCACTGAATGTTCCACACCTGATCCTCGAAAAATCTTTGGATCACTTGTCGCCAATTTGCGCTAAGAGTATCATCACCATACTCCATATTTACATTACATTGTATTACACATGGCAGTAAAAACTATTTCTGTCTTTATTCTGCATTTTCTCTCCATAGATTTTTACAAGTGTTTATAAGACAACCTCGGAGGTGTGAATGACATGCATGTCTTTTGCATCAGCTTTAAAGTGGCTCAGTCCATCATTAAATACTCTTAAACATTGACGTGTGTGTGTGTGTGTGTGTGTGTGTTTTCTTTTTCTTTCACAACTTCATGGCTGTACTCTTCCTGCTAGAAAGCCATCATATATTGAGTACCATTACGCAACAAACAAGTCATGATTATTTTCCACACGTCTTACAAGGGACGGTTTCCTGATTCATGCCCACTAAAGTAATTCACTAAATGATAGGCTAATCATTCCTCACTCCCTCTTCACTCTTAAAGGATGCAGCGCTGCAGCTCGCTCCGGCACACCTGCTCCGGCACACCTGATTCATCACTCCAGGGGTTTGCTAATTAGTAGAATCAGTTGAATGAAGCGTGTTACAGTGGGGAAGCATTGAAGGGAGCATTTTACGTATATTGTGCCAGAAGGATTAATATTCATTGGATGGGTTTATTCGACATTAATCAAAATGATACAAGCACTGTCAAATCGTTCGCAGCGGAAGTGAAGAACGAGGAAAACTCTGTGGGATGCGGCGTCCTCAGCAGGTGTCAGAGGATTTCCTGTCAGGGTGATAAATGATGGTGTAATCATTTATAGAATTAAAATGAAGACAGGATTGCTGTATTACTCCGATTACAGTAAACAACGTTGCGGGAAAAGTAATGAGCATTAGATTGGACAAGGAAACACAGTAAGGGTGTGTTTAAGACAAAAAAAAAAACTTTTTCAGTTTTCCAAATGAACATGCTAATTCTTTTTTTCAATCTGCAAAAGTTACACATTCAGCTTTTTCAATACAAGTTTGATGTACCATGTGAAGGCATCATATTCGGATCAATATGCACACCATGTGCAGAATAACAGTACTATATTTATGGTTACATATTCTTTTTATTTATTATAAACTGTTCATATTATATTATATTTACAATATATTATGAACATAATATAACACTATATATGTGTATATTCCTCTTTTTATTATTTAATTTTGTTGACTTTTGATTGTACAGAACACAGTTATGAGAGTAAAAACTCTCTTTAATTCTCAATATTATCCCCTGCTACACTAATCTACTTATCCCAGCATTTGACTAGTGCTTGGACACCACCAAGGTAGAAAGTTTTCTCGGCACACCAAAATCATGATCAGACTTCCTACTTCATGTCTGAAACGCTGGCTTCCCAGGAACTCCAACATGTGGAATTGGCTTAGTGTGAAATCACGGCTGTACATGGAATATCACAATATCTCCCAGCCAAGTTCCTGTAATGTGCAATTGGGGTTTGTGGTATCTTCCGCAAGCTGGCGACAAGTTATCTGTCGATTTTCCACCCTCTGAATGATCACGGAAACGAGCGCTCTCCAAGGTACTTAGGAACTTTTACTCCTACACCATAACGATCATCCTGACAAGAAACCTGATTCGGGAACAGGACCATGCAGGACAGACGAGCCCTACAGAGGGTAGTGCGATCAGCTGAGCACATCATCCGCACCGAGCTCTCTGACCTGCACTCAAGTCTACAACAATCGGTGCTGGACAAAGGCCAGGAACATAGTGAAGAACCTCAGTCACCCCAACAATGGACGCTTCTCTCTGTTGCGGTCAGGAAACCACTTCCGCTCCCTGAAGGCCGACACAGCGAGACTGAGGAGAAGCTTCTTCCCGCAGGCTATATGAACTCTCAATCATAACACCACACAGGACTGAAGACTCTGATCTGTTCCTACTCATACAACAATCAGCACATTGCACATTTAATGCACATTTGTGCACGGTCTAGATTTTGCACACCGTTCTACTCATGACTGGACATTGCTTTTCCATTTCAATGCTATTTCAATTTATGATTTGTACATAGTGTACAATTTCCACAGCTAAAGGTTTTCTATATTTTCTGTATTGTATAATTTTTATCATTATATTCTTATTTTAAATTGCTTATTTGAATATTTTTTTTTGCATACTGTATTTTTCTTTTTTTATTGTTATATTCTTATTTCATAATCTTTACTTGAATACTCTTTGAAGTTTCTTTTTAAATTTTTAGGTCATGGGCGGTTGTAAAAGCATTTCACTGCATATCCTACTGTGTATGACTGTGTAAGTCAAAAATAAGATTTTGACTGCAGTGGGCTCCGAGCCACATTGGCCAGCGTCATAATTTTCTGACCTACTGCCTGCTTTAAAACTTTTGCACCATTCAAATATTTTACTGCGGCTAAGAGCCACATCACCGCAGTGCACTCGAAGTCTTCTGTAATTGTCAACCGCCTTTTACGCCTTCATTCAAATCCCGCTTTGACTTGAACGCCCCCTTTTTTTTGTCAGTCTTGTAGAAGAAATGAATTAGCATTTCTCATTATCTCTTACATTTCATTATTACTACTACAATCAATATAAGTAATCCTGTCAGGTTTACACATGATCCTACGAAACCCTTTAGTCCGGTTTAATCTCTCGGAAGTTTACCAGCGGAAGCATTAATGACTTTCTAATGACCAGCTTGGCGAGTTCCTTGGGACAATGGCTGCGGGAATGAAATCCTGAGGCTCAGTTTTAATATCACTTTAATGCATGTCACCGCTCCATGCTGTGAATTCGATGCACTTTGACTGAAGAGAAATCTTTTAATAGCCCTATACTAACATCAAGCACAAGCCTTACTTGAATACACTTCTTTTTTTCCTCATCTAATTCAGCATTCAGACCCACGCCACTTAGGTCCCACACTTCGAAATTACTCCTGATAGTCTCCTCTGTGTAATGCTGCTTTTGTAACAATTCCACTTTTGCCAGCTTTTTTAAAAATTTATTTAAATTTTTTTGCTGTGCACACACGCAGAGACTTATTTACAGCAAGTACTTCATTTTTGCATAATCACATCAACACTGGGGCACATTGGGAAAGCATTACGGTATTTACATTACCTTCATTTTTATTCGGCTTTCCTGATGACAGCTCAGGGCTTTAACGCAGCAGTAGAACTCCAATATAGGTGCTCGGTATTGAGCTCGGCTAATCACAAGTGCGGAAAGTTCACAAGTTAAATCCCAAATGACTGGCTAATGACTAGCTGTGCCACTCTGTTATGACAATGGCTGCAGGAATGAAATCCTTGGGCTCAGATGATGCTCTGCACAGGATAAATGCAGGGGAATTACCGCATGGCTCCGGTCCAGCTTTCCTACTTCAAGGCAAGTCATCAGCAGATGCGACTCTTTGGGTAGCAGGGAGTGAATACGGAAAAATGTATTGGAGCAGACTTTGGATGTAGTTAGTAGTGGTTAATGTAGACATTACTGAAAACTGTATAGTGAAATCATATGATATAGGGTTTCTATATTTCAAAAAACTTAAATGTTAAATGATGCCAATGATTTGTTGGTGTCTAATTCCTCTGCACATGTGATTAAGGACACAAATCAATCACTACCATTCAAATGAACAATGCAGTTCCCGCGATTTGCAAATCATGAACCTCCAAGGTCCGGGTTCGATTCCCGCCTCGGGTCTGTGTGCATGGAGTTTGCATTTTCTCCCTGTGCCTTGTGGGTTTCCTCCGGGTGCTCCGGGTTCCTCCCACAATCCAAAGACATGCAGGTTAGGCTAATTGGTGTTCACAGACTTCCACAGTGTGTGAATGAACATATGAGTGTGTGTGTGTGTGTGTGTGTGTGTGTGCCCTGCGATGGATTGGGACATCCAGGGTGTACCCCGCCTCAAGCCCTGAGTCTCCTGGGATGGGCTCCAGGCCCCCCTGTGACCCTGTATACAGGATAAAGCGGTAATAGACAATGAGTGAATGAGTGAGTAAGTGCATACATGTAATAGAATTTATACATGTGATTTAATTCCTTTTGGGGCTTTTTTAAATTATTATTTCACCACAATTTATTTTATTTTGTTTTATCCTATTTTTATCCTATATCCTTTCCTTATATATAAGGAATACACCCTGAATTGGATAAGCACCATGCAGACAAACTCACACACACATAAACACACATCCACACATTCATAACTCATATCATTGGAGAACCCCAGTGAAAGGCATGTAGACATGGAGGGAACAAGCCAAGGTCCACACAGACAGCAATAAATGAACAGATGACTCAGGGCCAAACGGAGGACCCTGGAGCTGTGACGCAGCAACACCACCTGCGGTACCACTGAGCTGCTCTGCTTATTTGTGTTAATAATAATTTTGACCTTTTTTCTGCATCATGTCATGAATTCATATTTACTTGCAAACTGCCGCATCGCTACAGTAAGACATCAAAAGAGTCACTCTGCATATCTTATAATGTGAATTTACAGCAAACCAAAATTCAACACTAAGATTTAGATATTTCACATTTAACAGATGATTAACAGATCATTATAAACAAAAATACAGTAATTGTTGCATTCTGTAGTGCTGAATGATACCCAGCATTAGGGTTTGGTAAATGTTGAAGTTCATTGTTCTCTTGATCCTTACAGTTTTGTGTGAGAGCAGAATTTATACTGTATATGAAGGACAAAAATACAGTCCAATCTGAGCAGTGAAAAAAATGGGTTTTGTTCCAGTTTTTTCCCCCATGGTAAATTTGACACGCTCAGAGAAACTCATTTTCTGTAAAGTGACGTCTCTATCGTGTTCCACTGGCTTACGAACGAGTCTCACTCCTTACACTGATGTTGATTCATGAAAGCAGATAACAACTAGTTTGTTAGCAGCACAGCGTCTAGTGTAGATTTCTTATACTAACATATGAGTAAAGCTGTTGTAACATCATCATCATCATCATCATCATCATCAGAAGATTTTCTGTCTGTCAATCTGTATGTCTGTCCAGCCAGATTTTCTCACAGCATCACGCAAAACTTGCTGGACAGAATTGAATGAAACTTTGGCAGTACTTGGATATCTACCTGAAGCACCTGAAGTGTTGAGTAAAAGCGATGTTATTACCAGGCATGTGCTGGATTTAATCAACTTTACAATAATCTAATAATAGGCAAATCTAAACTAATATATACTAATATAAATAAAAAAAACAAATATAATCTAATAAGTAAATATTTTCAATGCTGAAATAATTACTAGTGGTATAAGTGAATTTTAACCCTTTGAAGTTGTTTTAGGACAAAACTTATATTTATCTGATCTACGTTTTCGATTTCTCATCTGTGATTCACTCTCCGATTACCGAACAGGGAATGTACTGTATTTGGCTGACGACGAAAGAAGTATAACTTGATGTAAACGAGGCGTAAGATACTCAACCTTACAAATTGTATTTCTTATATATTTCTAATTGCATTAATAAGTTAGACTTTTTTTTAGAATTAATAAGTTCTGCCATACAGGAGCTTCGACCTGAAATAATAAATTCACTGATTACATTAAAGATGATTATTTTTAGCTTCAACCTTTTAACTATTTCTACAAACTCTTTTCCCGTAAATCAATAGAGGCTTGTTCTTAAGTTTTTTTCACCTACTTCGGTTCCCATTATTATAAAACAAATCACACAACAGTGTCTGCACCTCCATTCAGCTTGCTAAAGTGTTTATTCCCCCCTCTGCTTATGAAATTAAAGGACAGCCGTGCACTCAGCATGCATTGACACTGTAGTGACTCGCGGTTTGATTGAATGCAGGAATCAGCCCAAGCTCGGCACATCTGATTACACTATAGAGAGAATCAGTCACAACAGACAGTGCCCTTTTAACAAGTGACGCCAGATCAGCGTGAATGAGGAAGCGGCCCGGGTCAATATCTGATTTGGTGTTTGTCTTAATCAAAGCTCGGTTCAAAAAGACAAATGACGAGAAACAACAAAGCAAAGCAGAAATATAATCAGGCCAGAGAGCTGCCAAGATTCATAACTATCTATTGTAGAAGTGAGTTTGAGTGTGAGTTTGGCTCTTCGCAGTAAGTGCTGGGCAAAAACAGAAGCAAGAAATAATCTGGCATCTCAGCACGATGAAATCAAGACAGATTATATGAATCAAGTTCAATTTGTGAGAAAGAAAGAATATAAAAAAGTGGATGGAGGAATTGGGCTTTTAAAAGATTAAGTAGGGAGTTTCGGGACAAAAAAAGATAAGAAAACGTGTACTTATTTATTTATAAAATGATTCAATGTCATGTTTTTCGTTGGTGTCATTTAGTTTCGTATCGTTGTAATATTTTACCTTGGGGTTATTTTGCATTTTGCTGTTGTTTGTGATGTAATAATAATAATAATAATAATAATTATGGAGACCCGGAAACAAACAGACGAAAGGGAACAAATTAGCTTTTTACAGTTAGGGAAAAGGGTTCCAGCGGACACAAGCTATATTTATATGTGTATCCGTCTGGACGCAGGCTATAGGAGACATTTACATATAAAGAATCAGGAAGTGCAATGAGGTGGTTGTTTTATGGGCACAGAGGCCTAGGAAAGTTCTCACTATATCAGAAATCCTTACAATAATAATAATAATTCATCCATCCATCATCTATACTGTTTGTCCTGTGTGGGGTTACGGCGGCCTCGAGCCTCTACAAGGAAACTTACTGTATGGCTCAAGGTATCGAGATATTCCGTACTCTGCAGGAGTGACACCTTTCCTTCACACAATAAACACACACACACCCCATATTCCTGCTTACACATCAGGGTCATGATGTAGCACATTACTCGCTACGTTGCACATGTACACACTGCTCATACGTTATACATTTCTTGTTCTTGTTTGCACACTGTTCATTTACACATAAAATAAGGACTAGCTTGCACTTTGGAACACACAGCATTTCATGCTACATGTTTCAATCATACTTCATATATTTTATTATATTTCTGTTTTAATTCCATTTTATGACTTTTGTAAATTTGTATATTTAAACCTAAATTCTTAAGAAAATAATAATAATAATTTTTTTATTGGAAAATCAATCTTTAATTTAATTGCATTCTCTAATGTAATCTTTTTCATTGTAGTAACATCTTTATATTTGACGTCACAGACGTCAGTCATGTGAGCATTTCATACTGTATATCATACTGTGTATGGTTGTGTACATGACAAATGAAATATGAATTTGAATTTAAACGGGGTGCCAACCTATCGCAAGGCAGAAGCACACACATACACACACCTACACAGTCATTCATACATACATACTGTAGGAAATGTGGAAACACCATTCAGCCTACACTGCATGTCTCTGGACTGTGAGAAGAACTCCCAACACTGGAGACCATTATTATTATTAGTATTAGTAGTAATAATAATCCATCCATCCTAGGAACCTCTGTGGAAATGCCAATTAACCTAATCTTCATGTTTATGGACTTTGGGAGGAAACCTGGAGAAACCTACCAAGCACGAGGGGAACATGTAAACTCCATGCACACAGACCCGATGCAGGAAACGAACCCGTGACCTGGAGGTGCGCGGCAACAGTGCTAACCACTAAGCCAATGTAACACTAATACTACATTTTATTTATACAGCACTTTTACAGATCATCAATAAAAAAAATCTTTAAAAAACATGATGCATATATGCAAACAGAACTCAGTCACTCAGTATACCGCTTTATCCTGTATTCAGGGTTGCAGGGAGCTTGGAGCCTATCCCAGTAGACTAAGGGCATGAGGCCGGGTACAACCTGGACGGGGTGCCAATCCATCACAGGGCACACACACACACACACACACCAATACACACTCATTCACACACTACTGGCAATTTGGGAACGGCAAATCTGCATGTCTTTGGACTGTGGGAGAAAACCGGAGTACCCGGAGGAAACCCATCAAGCACGGGGGGAACATGCAAACACCCCGAGGTGGGAATCAAACCCAGATCCTGGAGGTGCAAGGCGACTCAAAGTACTCACCACTAAGCCTGCAAAGGAACTATTAAAACAGACTTTTGAAAAGGAACCAAAATATATAAACACCTTCGCGACAAAGCATACGTTAGTTAAAAGCATCCTTAAAAAGATACGACTTGAGTGCTTTTTTTAAAGCTTGGGACGACGGGAGGCCGTGTAATATTCATTGGAAGAGAGTTCCAGGCAGGGGGCAGTGATATAAGAAGCCTGATTTAAGGCTGATTTGATTTTGCAAAGTAAGTTTACACTACAGGTCCCACGTAGAAGTGTACATTACAGTGCAGCCTGACGTGCATCTTCAAAGAAACATAATGAAATGTCACGGCGCCACAGACTGCAACGACTGTTAGTGGTCCATCTGGTAGCATCTCATTTCCCGCTTCCAATTTTTTATTGATGTGAACGTCATACTGAAGATCTCCTCCAAAATCATCTCTCATTTTTGCATTGCAGTCATATGTGGGAATCAAACCCAGACCCCGGAGGTGCAAGGTGACGGTGCTAACCACTACACCACCTCCAACACTACATTCTTTACATCACACCGAAAAAAACAAAAGAGAGTGGTGAAGAGGCTCAGCACAGAGGCACCGACACCCCACTGCCGACTAGAGTGTTGGAGGTGTAAATGCAGAGCGACACAGGCACACTAGCGCACAAATATAAATGCTCACAGTGTCATAGGATACTTGCTTAGCCTGTGGTGGGTTCTGCATAGGCTTGATGCAGAAGCATAAATCAGGCTTGAGCCTCTCTGATAGTACCTGCAGGGGTCTGGTAGTGAAGGAGAGGTAGCAAGCAGTCATGGTGTAGAGGGTAGGCAGGTAATGAGAAGAATCCTGATTTTGATGTATTAGATAGAGAGCCACTAGAAGTCATGCAGAAAGGGGGTGATGTGTTACAGGAATGAAACGAAGAGTGTGAGAAAATGAGCAGAAGATTGAATGTTTATAGAGAGGTTTTGAGGGTGAATCAACAAGGATGTTGTTGCAGTAATCAAGTCTGGATGTGACCGAAGCGTGGATGAGTGTTTCTGCAGCGGGAAATAACAGAAGGTCTGAAACAAATGGGAGTGTTTTGACAATATGGGTATATGGTGCTTAGCAGTGGCGATTTCTTTAAGACTGCAAGGGAAGCTCAGCTTCCCCTATAATGTCACAAAATTAATGGTCAAATTA
>JAQMYJ010000007.1:6251787-6269775 GCA_030014305.1 Clarias laeviceps | reverse complement strand
CTTCAGGTGCCTTTTGGCAAACTCCAGGCGGGCTGCCATGTGCCTTTTACTAAGGAGTGGCTTCCGTCTACCATATACGCCTGTATGACCAAATCCGAGGACATTCATCTTTTTTTATTTGTTGCTGTTTCTTTATTATTTTTATTTCAAGATCTCCATCACGTAAGTGCTCATGTAGTCCCACTTCACTGTGCTTGATCTATACTAGATATACTGAATGCATCATGAAAAACGACCATCTAATATGATATTCTGTATCTGTCTTAACGCCTGCATCTGAACTGCTGACCAAAGCCAACCTTACACAATGCAAAGCCTGCTCTGAAATGCAGCTGCTGAAGCACTCTGACTGATTCGGAGCAAGCATTGTTAAAAAATAGATAAATAAATACATAATGGAGTGGTGCAGTAAAGTAGCCTCATTTGCCACTATTGAGTTCATATCCCTGCTACTATCCCAGGGAAATTTATGGTTTGACCTTAATGCTGCTGTGACAGAGGAATCTACACACTCCGGCTCACTGCTTTAAGACACACAGTTTCAGAACTGATGTGGACACGGACATATTTCTGAATCAATGAGAAGTACCTGTAGAATCATTTACTTAATACTATACAATTTAAGTAAGGAATCAACAGAAAAACTATTTCTTTGTTCCCATCTTATAAATAATTATCAATCTAGGAATCTCTGTGGTCCATCTAGGGATGAGGAAGCCAACAGTGACAATTTTATTTATGCCCATTTGTACAACCGGTCAACATTCACACACTATGGGCAATTTTATATAGACAAACCTGCATGTTTGTGGACTGTGGGAGGAAACCCCGTGCAGAAAGACCCAACGCAGGAATTGAACCCAGGACCTGGACGTGCTAGGCAACAGTACTGACCACTAAGCCACCATGCTGACTTATTTGTAATTATTCTACTTTTTTCCAAATTACATTACAGTTTTGTTTTGTGTTTTGCAAATTAATACTATTTATTTATGTGTACAAATATGTAAAGATGAACAAAATAAAGAAATCTTCATAAATTAAAACAATGTCACATGAGATGGAGGGCTGTTGCGCTGAATATCACAAGGTTGCAAGCTGAAGATATGACAGCAGTGCTGATATTCAGTGCAACAGCATGACCTTGAGTGTAATATTGCTTTTATACAACAGATCCACAAACATTATTTATTATCAACAGATTATGGTATGTTTGTTAATTAAACCGGGTATTTCGCTCCACCAACACATATTCTTCTGCACCTGGTGGAACAAACTAACCGCGACTGGAGGAGCTGGCGACCGGCAGTTAGTGTAATTAACAGGGGTGAAATAGTTTTAAATTCTTACTGGTACTGTGTAGCCAAAAGGTGGGGAGAATAAAACATGAAGGTGGTGGACAGTCCTGTAAATCTCATATGTTCCTTTTTTTGTCTTTACTTAGATTAGCCTCAGCTGGGGGTCTGGGGTTGAATCCCAAATAGTGTTTAATGGAAAGCTAGTGCGCTATGTAAAGTGTAGAATCCCTTGTTCCAGAATGCCAAGTAGTGCCCTTGATGAGGGGTATTTGAGGATTATTAGAACACCTGTGAGGTGGAGTGATGCCAATAGTTAAACATCCCAGGGCCTCCGAGTGGCGCAGTGGTAAAGTGATCGCCCTATCATCCGGGGATTGCTGGTTCGATCCCCGGGTGATGCTGTTACCTCTCACAGCCGGAGGCCTAGAGAGAGCTGATTGGCCGAGCTCTCTCTGAGGGGAGGGCTCCCACATTAATCACGGCTCTACAGCCAGTCAGGGGCGTCTGTGAGCTCGCGCATGCGGAAGGAGCAAATAGCGCTGTCCTCCGAGTGTGTTACTCCGCCCCTAACGGTGCGTGAACGAGCAGTTCGAAAAGATGTGGTCGGCTGGCGTCACGTGGTTCGGAGGAAACACGTGGTAGTAAGTAGCCTTAATGTGGGAGCCCCCTAGTGACGGGGAGGAATTGGCCACGACTAAAAATAGGGAGAAAATAGGGAGAAAATAGGGAAAAAAATCCAAAAAAAAAAAAAAAACATCCCAGTGGTGTTATATATCACCACTCTTGGGATACCTCTCGTCCAATCAGATTACGTGGTTGGAATAAACTGTAGTATAATTTAGTATAATGCATGGCAGGTTTATGTTTGGTGCCTGAACGTGGCGGATCTTCAGGTGTCCCTCTAGAGAACCCTTCCATACTCTAAACAGCATTTCCTTTAAACAGTTATAAAAGTTCAAACTTTTTTTTGGAAGCTAAGAAGCCTAATTATGATTAAACCCTTGGGAAACCAAAGAACAACTATCCAGTTTTCTTAAATATAGTAAAATAATTACTAAAATATTTAAAATGTGCACTAAAGAAAAATGCCACCTGTGTTGTTTACTTTGATCGCAATTAAATATCTTTGACTTGTGGTGCTAAAACAACCATTAAAATGTGAGGTTTGACATGTTACTTCAAAGAACCTGCTTTCTCGGGGTATAAACCTCTTAAACTTGAACCAGAAATGAGAAATAAATCAGCATCATGTCTTGTTTATTTAATCTTTACGTACAGTAAACAGATCAATAGGATAACGAGGTATATTGACACACTCCTTCTAGAGCAGTATCAGCAAATGCACTGGAGGACCATCCCCAGGCAGTCATACGCACTATAGTGACTCCACACACTTCTAAAGCGAGCCTGGGTTTTTCTCACTGAGAGACTTCATTAGATCGTAAGTCGTCCTGTGACAGCATGAGAAAAGCCTTTTCAGAAGCCTTGAATTAAAGGGCTTTTGCATTCTAGAATTGCAAGGTAGGTCAAAGCTGCTGAAATATCCACAAACGACACACTGAGGCTGACTTCAGAAGTGGTTTTATTAAGAAGCATTAAAGAAAAAGAAAAAAAAAGTCTTAGGTTAAGTAATATGGTTTTTTTTAAGCGAATTAAAATATGAAAAGGTATGAAAGAGATTTTAATGAGCTGATATGAAACAAACAAATGTGGGGCCTTTCCGTAGCCAGCTGTAAGATTTACAGTGTGTGAGATTCTCCCCCCCTTTTAATTTCTTTAAGTAGCTTGTGATGTAAGGGCTTTTGTGCTGGTGAAGGGATGCCAGTTTCTGCATTACACCACACAGCCAATACAGGTGCAAAACACATAGCACACTTCAATTAACTGGAAGACTCTTGTTGGCTCTTGTAGAAATGATATCAAGTCAGTAAGCCAGGGCTAAAGGAGAACAAGTCAAGGACACAATGCCATGCAATTACAGTATATGCAAACAGCAGGATAGGAACAGATTGATGTCTGGGAGCTTTTCCATTTACCACACTGGATGAACCAGCATCAGAAATTTTAAAATGCAACATGCGCAAAAAAACACCCGACGCTGCTAAAAGGATTATATAAGGAACCTGGGAACGTGTTTTACACCTAAGTAACAGCTGAATGACGGATGCACAACTGCTGGACCTTATTAATCTTATTAATTGATACACAGAAGTTGAATATTAAAGCAGGAAACGCGCGCGCTTGGCAACAGTTGGCTACATCATGGCGCGCAAACACAGCAAATATGAGCAGTGATTAATAAACACGTAGATTTGTATTTCCTCCGACATTAATAAACTTTTCATTTAAAAGGTTATTCAGCATTGTATGACTTTTTGTTTTTAAGAATTTTTTTTTTAAATCACCATTACGCATGATGGCTAGGGAAAGTGAGAAGACACCCGTACCTCCGTTTTCAGCGGCTCTCCCTGCTCGATTATGCTCACGAAGGGGATTTCCAAAAACGACGACATAAATTCCACCTGCATGAGTTCGTTCCGGCTCTGGGGGAACGCGAGCACCGCGGAGACCCCCTGCACCACTATGGACTGGCACACGCACCGGAAAAGAGACTCGGGGTCACCGTCGGTCGGCTCGCGCGCCACCACGTCCAGACTCAGGTTGTAGGGCAGGAAGTTGTCTCCGCTCTCGGCGATGGCGTTGAGCGCTCGGTCCAGCGCGGCTCGCACCCGCATGGGCCTCCGGGAGGGCAGGAGCACGCCGAGGCGCACGGTGTGCCCGACCTGGGCGAGCACGCGGCACGGCTGCGGGTGCGAGTGGACCGGCACGATCATGCACCGGAGCGTCTCCTGGTACAATCCGAAGTAGAAGAAGTACACCAAGAGCCCGGGGCAGATCAAATTCATCCTGCTTCGCTCTCACGCGCAATGAGGCATGATCAAAAGATTGCATTGCTTGCCCCGTGTTGCGTTCCCTGTCCCCCTTTCTCTTTTCTTTTCTTTTTTTTTCTTTTCCTTTTTCTTTGCAAAAAGCCTTTATTTTACCAGGAAAGGAATGTGCGGTGCTGGACGGAGTTGCGGCGCGAATGTGTGGGATGCTACGGCTCAGGAAAAGAAGGAAGGAGGGAGGAGGGAGAGCGATGGGAAGGCGGAGAAGTCTCTCCAGACAGACACGGGACAGACGACGAGTTGGAGAGAAGAAAAAAAATCTGATGGATCTTTTTAGTCTTTTTAGTTCATTGACACTGTTGCATCCACGTGAACTTTAAATCCAATCCTGGTCAATGCGTAATGAGGGTGCAAAAGTGAAAGGAGACCCACATGTATGCATAGTAATACCATAATGCCTTTAAAAAAAAAATCATATCTTTTTGGAAAGAGAATATTATTTTTTAAAAATAAATAAATATCTAATGAAGGCAGTCATGAACATGGATCATCCATATTTGATTATTGTTGCTGTCATCTGCCCTGATGAAGAAGGGGTTAGTCTCTGAGGCAGAAAGAAGCAATCCTGTGAGACATGAAGGCGCCAGGCGAGGCTGTACATCACTGAGTGACGACAGCACACGACTGTAACTAACGACGGCTCTCCGATTCGCCTCACTCAACCCATTCGTTTTCTGTCCGCTTAAACACATAATGTGTCCAAAGTTCTTATGCAGACTGCGTTTCCACCTGAACCTCCACAGTAACCAACCGTGACACGACCACAGGGTTAATTAGTCTTTATTACTGTAAATAGATAGAGTCTATAAAATATTATGGAAAGGTAAATATTTCATATCCCAATTCAAGTGAGTTGCATCCACAAAGAGGCAGCATGGTTGCTAAGTGGTTAGCACTGTTGCCTTGCACCTCCAGGGCCTGGGTTTGATTCCTGTCTGGGTTCGATTCCTGTCTCCGTGTGCCTGGAGTTTGCATGTTCTCCCCGTGCTTGGTGGGTTTCCTCCAGGTACTCCACAGTCCAAAGGCATGCAGATTAGGCTAATTGGCATTTCCAAATTGCCCATGGTGTGTCAATGAGAGAGTGTGTGTGTGTGTGTGTGTGCCCTGCGATGGATTGGCACCCTGTCCAGGGTGTACCCTACCTCATTCCCTAGGTCTCCTGGAATAGGCCCCACGTGGCCCTGAATACAGGATTAAGCGGTATAGACGATGAGTGAGTGTGTAATAAGAAATGATGCATCTATGACCAACTGCAAAAACAATTGTCAACTATCTTTGGATATTTTTTTTATATTGATTAAATATCCAAATTTCAGTGTCTAATATGTTTCAATGGACAACAATTGTACCCAGATGTACAATTGCAACAAGATGTACCCCGTAGTCTTGGGACAACAGCACTGTTTTTCAGAAGTGTCAAATTATTGACCTGCATCAAGCAAAGAAAACACCTAAGGAGATTGCTAAAACTTACTGGAACTGGGTTAAGAACTGATTATTAAACATATTATTAAAACCTGGAAGGAGAGTGCTGATCTCCTGATGGGAATACTGTAAATGTGGTCAGGACATTTTGAAAAGCCATGATTGGTGATCACTGAAGTAGTTGTTGAAGTTGCATCCAAAAACTCATCAGCAGAAATCACAGCCTCAATTTATAGTGAGTCTAAGCACATTTCCAAACACATACTGTAGAATATGTGTTTATAAGAAAACCACTTGTTAGTCAGACTAATCAGGACAAAAAAAAAAAAAAAAACTTTAAATGAGCTTTAACATTGGACTTTGGAACAGTGGAAAAAGTCATGTGGTCTGATGAGTCCAGTTTTACCCTGTTTCAGAGTGATGGCCGCATCAGGGTAAGAAATATCAAGCATAGTGCCCATTTAAAAGCCTCTGGAATGTTATGATTCAGGCTGGAATGTTGAATCGGTTTTTATAACTATACAGTAGTTACACTAATACTCATTTTTATAACTAATACAGTAGTCTATAAAATATCATGAAAATGTAAGTATTTCACATATTTGTTTTTTTTTTATTCAAGTTAGTTAAATAAGTGATTAAAAAAATTTATCAGCAAAGATGCATCAATGACCAACTGCAAAACCAATTGCTGTCTATCTTGTGATAATTTGAATATTAATAAAATATTGACTGCAGTGCCTAATATAAAAACAATTCTTATAACCCTAACTGATTTACATTTAGGCATTTGGCAGATGTTCTTATCCAGAGCGACTTACATTTTTTATCTCATTATACATCTGAGCAGTTGAGGGTTAAGGGCCTTGTTCAAGGGCCCAAACAGGATCTATAGTGTACAATTCTGAGCCCTAGATAATTTTTATTTAAAAAAAAACTGGAATTAGGACTGGAATGTTGCATGGACGCAATCGATTTCCGCCAATAAGAAAATATGTCAACTTGTGTGGCGTGCAGTAATGCATCACAGTGTTTGCGTTTATCCCCAATTATTGCAGGTTATGTTAAAAAACTTTACTTCCCAAAAAGCTCTCAAAAAGCCCAAACAAAATCGTCAGAAGTGCGGTAACTCTATGCAAAACTGAAATAGCCTCCCACAGCAGCACAACTGCTGCATCTCAAAAGAAAACGCCCCGGCACTCTCTGACTTCAAAAGGACGAGACAGCAGCGTAAATATTTATTACAGTGCGTTTTCTCTGATTGTTGACTGCTGTCACTGCCTGGGAGTAGAAGTTGCGTTCTTATCTGTTGTCTTTTAGACAAGACCTTAACGGAGAACTCATTTGAGTAGATGCTAACGGCTAGCACGGCAACACTGCTTTCTATCACATTTGCAAGTCGTAAGCAGTTTGTTTATGCACGTACAGACATACTGTAAAACCAAACAACATAGATTTACATTAACAATATGCTGTAAGTTAGTGTACGCAACCTTGTGGAGATAAAGAATAAAGGGGACTTACAGTCGGCACATGCTATTGACCTAAATCATACTCCACACACTCCACAACAATATCTATGGTAATATAGTATAATATATATAAAAAAACCCACATCTTTTCTAATTAAACCTACAGGGCATAAAGCTCACCTGGTGATGATCATTAGATACAAAGGAAAATTTGAAATAAGTTAAAATAAGTGACAAATGCACAAGTCTTTCTTAAACAAATACAGGTCATAGAATTGATATATTTCTTGTTAATATACAGTATGTTACTAATTTTATGTGACACATTTTACATGACTGACATATTGTAGGTCAGGAAGAGGCAAAGCTATATGGAGGATGTTTTTTGCCCATATGAAAGCTGCTAAAGTCTCCTATTAATTTTTGACACTTTATTTCTTAGTACAATTTTTTTGTTTGCGAAAAGTATTTTTACAAGAAAATGCTTTTTAAAAACTTGAAAACATTAATTGTCACATTTATGTTATCATTTATTTATTGGCAAATTTCAAACTAAGGATACATTGACCAGTCAGAAACGGATTGATGGATTAATCAGGCAAAATATTCATTAGATTAATCAAGAAAAAACCATATTTTGCAACCATAAGTTGCAGTCTTAGTTATGCTCTGGGTTTACTTTCAGTCTAGGCTCAGCAGTCAGCTGATGACGTGAACATACTGAATGACCAGGTTATTACTCACTTACTCACTCACTCATCGTCTATAGCGCTCTATCCTGTATTCAGGATCACGGGAGCCTGGAGTCTATCCCAGGGGACTTAGGGCACGAGGCAGGGTACACCCTGGACAGGGTGCCAATCCATCGCAGGGCACACAAACACTCACACACTACAGGCAATTTGCGAACGCCAGTTAGCCTAATCTGCAGGTCTTTGAACTGTGGGAGGAAACCCGGAGTACTCGGAGGAAACCCACCAAGCACGGGGAGAACATACAAACTCCATGCACACAGAGATGGAATCGAGCTTGGCCGGGAATCGAACCTGGACCCTGGAGGTGCAAGGCGACAGCGCTAACCACTCCACCACCACGCCGCCTCCAGGTTATCACGTTTATGATTTTTTTTCCTTGATTGCACGATTCAAATTGTGAAAGTGTAACTTGTAGTTCCAGCCCTAGTCCTAGTATTCATAGTTCCTGTTCTAGTTCGGTTTGCTTGTTTTACTGGATATCATGTTTAAACTTTACAATGCTAAAGAGAAGACTGTACCTGCGTCCCTGCCACGTCTCATGCATAGCAGATTTTTGTGATGTATAAAAAAGAACCCAAGATAAATCATATTTCCTGGAAGTAAACAACTTCCAACATATCTTTAAAGTAAACAAGAAGAAGAATTTTTAAGTAACATACAGTATTCTAAACTAACATGTAGTTGAAGCACCTTTAGATTTTATCATGGCATTCAATCTTTCTAGTAAGAGTCCATCAATGTGGCTCATCTTGACTTGTTAATATGTTGCCATTCTTTTTTGTAAAACCAATTTAACTTACAATCCAAAACGGTGAAACACACACAGAACTCTTCAGATCATCTAATAGATTTTCAACTGGACTTAGATCTGTACTCTAAAACCTTGATCTTGTTTTGGTAAAGCCATTCCTTTGTTAGTTTGGATGTTAAAAGGTAAAATTTCTCATCATCCTAAATATTTTAACAGAAACTTTGAGGTTTTGCACCAAAAAAATCACTGGGAGCTTTTCTTTATTCTCTCCAAAAAAACATCCCACTCTCACTACAGGGATAGGGTTTTATTTATTTATTTTTTTTGTTCCAAACATATATATTTTTTGATATTATCGCCAACTTTAGTCTTCTCAAACCACAGCATGTAATTCCACCTACTGTAGGTTTGGGAGATTAGAAGGACTTCACAAGCCCTTTGAAGGTGTGCTATGGTATCTGACAGTAAGATGTTAAAAGCAGGTCTTTTAGGTTCTGTAAGTTGCAAGGCGGGTCCTTTGATCGTTCTTGTTTGTCCAGCATATCCAATAGATGCTTAATTGAATCGAGAGCTGGGGAATTTAGAGGCCAAGTCGACACCATGTACTTCAAACCATCCTTGAATACTTTGCAGTATGGAAGGATGCATGAGTCTCTACAATAGGCCATTGATGACATGTGTCAAAGTATGTAACATTCACATGAATGCCAGGACACAAGGTTTCTCAGCAGAACATCGGCAGAGCATCACTCTGGATATTGGTGTCAGCTCTTCACAAGCCCTTGCCATCCACAGGATTTAAACGAAAATATGATTTATAAGACTGGATTACCTTCTTCTATTGCTCCATGGTCCAGTTCTGACACCTTTCTGTTATAGTCAGCAGTTACATTTTTAAGCATTTCGTGTTACTGTTGCTCTCCTGTGTGACAAACCTGACTTCACTCCCCCATGTGGATCGGTGAGTCTGGAGTGTCTATTACCCTGTCACCGGTTCATGGGTTGTCCTTTCTTGGACCACTTTTGAGAGGTACTATCCATTCACTGCATTTGACGTGTGTCAGATTGGATTAGATCCCTCCTTTTTCTCCTTACAATAGATCAAGGCTGCATTTCAATCAGCTAGTAGCTCAGTGTGAAATGGACTGCACAGGATGTTCAGCTATGTTAAGTAAGGTGCCAAACCATAGGGGTGAAACTGCTCAGGTCTTAAACAATGTTTCATCACTTTGCCAGGAGTGTACAAGCAAAATTACCCATCGGTCTTTGGACAAGACCTGGCAATAATTTCCTGCACCATTCATTATTATCAAGGATGACATAATATTAATATTACATAATAATAATTTGTCAGTAATCTACATATAAATTTAATCAGTAAATCACTCTTACATAGGCTAGTCATCTGCGTAATATTAATGCCTTTAGGAATGACAGCATCCATCCTGTAAATTAATTAGCTATATGCAGTAAATTTTAATAGTACATGTTTTGTTTTAATATGTGTAAAATTTTTAATAAAAAAAATGTGAAATTGCCACCATACCAGCAGCAAGTATTGGAGTTGCTTACGTTACCAGGGTAATGCACAGAGGAAGTCATGTCTGCATTGGTGACTTTGCAGTGTGTGCCTAATGGAGGGATTTTGTTGAAGGAAATTTCCCTACCTGACATTCCCTGTACAGGAGGCAGTGTGTAGGGAACGCTGGTTAAAGTACACTGTGGAAGGAAACTTGCTGTGCTGCCTATTATATTGCACTGAAATTGTAATAAAAAACTGTGTTTTTCACTCCACCTGACAACTGGTTTTATGGTTATGGTTATGGCTAATACGTGTCTTTTTACCACATAGTGATTATTTTCTTTAAACTGTTCCATGGTATATCCAATGTCCTTGATTTTTTATTTTCTCATAACCGGAGGGTGAGATCCCACACCTGCTTTTTAAGCTATTTGCTCCCCATGGGTTTTTTTTTTTGGTACCAGGATGTCAGGGAAATCCTATAGGAACAGCTTTACTTTATTTGTGGTTATTCAGTGGGGTTCACTTTGGGGTTATATAACGTGTATACTAATTAGTATCTTACATTAATTTGAAATTGATTTATATATATAATCTATTATTATTATTTTTAAAATTATTTTTATTTTTATTTTTTTGCTTTTATTTTTATTTTTTTTGCTTTTTTACCTAAAATATTTCTGGTTGTTTGTGACTTGATCTACAGTATAATTATACAATTAGTGCGGAAAAGGTTCTGACATGGATTTACAACCCAAGTTTTTTTTATTTATTTAAATAAAATTAAAACTAAAAGACTTTCAAATCACATAAGCCAATATTTTATTCACAGTAGAACATAAAGAACATAAATGTTAAACAAAGATATTTTACATTTTTAACCACTAAATGAGCTAATTTAAAATTTAATGCCTTTAAGGTCTTAAAATAGTTGGGACAGGGCAACAAAGGGCTGAAAAAGCAAGAGATTTTGAAAAGATTAAGGCGCAACATCAGGTTGAATGAACAGGTCTGTAACATTATTAGCTATAAAAGAGGCAGAATCTCTTAGAAGTAAAGATGGGCAGATCCTCTCCAATCTGTGAAAAAGTGCGTAAAAAGATGCGTTTAAAGAATACTTTAAAAACAACGTTCCTCAACATCGAATTGCAAAGCCTTTGCAAATCTTATCATCTATAGTACATAACATCATTAAAAGATTTAGAGAAACTGGAGAAATCTCTGTCCATAAGGACAAGGCCGAAGACCTTTGTTGGGTCTTAAAGGAAGACCTTCTAGCATGTTATCAGCATTCAGTTAAAAAAAACAGCATCTCTGATGGTATGGGGGTTAATAAGTGCATACGGTATGGGCAGCTTGCGACGTCTATTCCAGGGAAGGCAGGGCAATTTCATCAGGGCAATGCAAAACCACATACTGTAGATATTACAACAGTTGCCTTTATTTCACCTACAGAGAACATTTGAAATGAAAAATACGTCAAAGACGACCACAAACTCTACAGCATCTGGAACCTACTGTATATCAGGGAAGAATGAACCTCAAAACCTCAATGCCCAGACGTCTCGAAATTATTTTAAAAAGAAGGGGAGATCATGGTAAAAATGCCCCGTACCAACTATTTTGAGACCTGTAGCAGTCATCAAATTTGAAATGAGCTCATTGTATGCATAAAAGTGTCAAGTTTAAGCATTTGTTATGTTCTCTGTGTTCTATTGTGAATAAAAAGTCATGTGATTTGAAAGTCTTTTAGTTTTCATTCTATTCAAATGTAAAAAATGTCTATTCGGAATTCGGGTTGCACTTATTCACCTTTTTTTAATCAAAAAGTCTGCTGTTACATCCACTGTATATGTGTTTAGGTTATATTTTATATTTTAGGTTTCTGTGTTGCATTAAAGATTCCATGCTGACTGTGGTGCCGGAGCACTGCAGACACATTTGAGAGCTTGTTTCTGGATACAAACTGAATTAATGAGGTATAGATCTGTTTCATCATCTAACAACGTGATCAAAGTGTGACACTGACTGTGTGAGAAAGGCTTACTTACAGTAGCTAGCAAGGGTTTAATCAAGTGTTTGTGTTAAACTGGCTCCTTAAACGACAAGATATTTGCAGGCAGATACAGTGGGTATAGAGAAGAATCACCCCCTTTAAAAATATCACATTTTGTTGCTTTGCGGCTTGAAAGGAAGACATACACAGTCCTTGTTTTATCCTGCTGTATTTACTTGATGTAACTTTTAACATTCAAGATTCAAGTGAAAGATATAAGACCAATGAATGACTTTTAATCTCAATCAGGTGAAGCTACTCACCTTCTCAATGGCACACAAAGCCATTTAACTTTCAACTGTGATCAGCATTTGAGTCCCTATTAGTGCAACTGAGGCAAACAATCATCTATGGATGGCACGACTGTCAAAAGGTCTCGGGGACGAAGCTGTGCGAAGGTGTGTGCATGTGACAACAAATTCTCCACAAATATGGCTGTGTACAAGTATGCATGGGAGGTTGCAAGAACCAAATCACTCCTCAAGAAAGGCCACATGCGCTCACAACTGAGTTTTGCAAAAACACAGGTGGTCAGATGAGACTAAAATTGAATTATTTGGCCACAACACCAATGATAGGCCTGGCAGAAAATCCAATGCAGCTCACCATTCAAATAACACCATTCCTACAATAAAGCACGAAAGTGGTAATATCCTGTTATGGGGTCGTTTCTCTGCAGCAGGGACTCGATGGAGTCAAAATACCGTCAAATTCTTGAGGAAAATCTGCTGCCTCCTAACTTGACAATGACCCAAAGCACACAGCGAAACTGACCACACCGTGGTTGAGGAGAATAAAGGTGAATGTCCTTACACGGCCTAATCAGATCTCAGATTTCTTGGCCAGAAAATCTGTGGAATGACTTGAAGACTGCAGTCCAAAACGGTCACCATCAAATTTAACTCACCTTGAGCAGTTCTGCAAAGAAAAGTGGGCAAATATTGCAAAGTCTAGATGTGCAAAGCTTTCTGTGCCACTGAGAAGGGGATTAGCTTCAACTGATTGAGTTTTTCAAATAAAGTCATTTTTAGGAGGGGTGATCATTTTCTAAATCAGTGATTCTGGGTCTCTTTCCTGACATGTTGGTGTTATATCTTTCACTTGGATGTTAAAAGTTGCACCGAGTAAATATAACTAGATAAGACATAAATTGTGCCTGTCTTCATTTCAGGCTGTAAAAGCAACTAAATGTGATTCTTTTAAAGGGGGTGATATTATATAAAAATATATGAATAAAAAATTTTTTCTGTCATTTGTATGAAATACTGTATATTTATGGTGTCATTAAGTTGGTATGAATAAATATGTTAAAGCCAGAAAAAAAAAAATCTTTCTTTCTTTCTTTTTTTTTTTTAGGTTTGCAAAAATCGAGCCTGATCTGATATGTTTTCCCAGACTAACAAACCTATTACGTGGACATATAACAGGTTTTATTATACATGACAGTATTAGAAGTTACAGTACAATATTTTTCATTTAGATTGTATTATGGTTAAAAGGAACAAAAAACTACTTTACGTCTGCTATTGCGCTTATTCTTAATGATCTTTATGGTGACTTTCTTAACTGTCTCTATTGGTCAAAAAGGCGTAAACCTTGCCATAATTTTATTTTTTTTACTGATATTTGTTTTTTATCATAATTTGTATTTTATTAATGAAAAATAAAGATAGTGTTACATTTTCATTTAATTTCAAAATGTATTATTTTAATAATTTTAAATAATTATTTATAACTTTTTGGGGAGGGTATCTTGGCCACACTTCTCCAGTCTAAGCAGCTCATGCTGATTTCTAATTAAAAAAAAATCACAATGATAATAAGTGGTAGAGACAATACAAAAACAAAGCAAATTGGAAATTTCGAAGCATGGTTAGGTAAACAGCTTTGGCTTGGAGATAACACATTGGCATAATAAAATGACAATGCAAGCTGCATCTAGCCACAATCAATGAACACATCATTATAGCCAGGACAGCTGTACCACCACATTTGCATAAAGCTTTATGTTACGATTTGACACAGTGTTATTCAGAATTATATCGTAGTTTCAGTCCAGGCTGCAAATAAATTTGTCCAGCTTGCATGAAACTTCCTGGGCGACTCCCCCCAAAGTCACATTGCACAACCACACAGCCATTAAATCTCATTTGTTCGTTTGGCCCTACCTTCACTGAATACATAATGGACCTGCTTGTGCACTGTCTCCCTCTGCTGAAGAGGGGACTGCTTGGGTGCATTAGGGGAGTTCCTGTCACACTGTCAAGCAGTGCCTACTTCTTTTCAGTGTGACTCCCCGGGGCCGATATCCTGGAGACAGCATCGATTAGCATGCAGGATCAACTGAGCTGATCCTTCACACTTTCTGCAAATCAACTTTAACGCCGAACACATCTAGAGTTCAATGAACCTATACCTGCTGGTTTTTAAAGAAACAGTACTTACAGTAGGTATCCTTAAGTGTGTATGTATGCATATGGCTATGTACAGTAGGTGTGTTCTTTTTTTTTCTCATATTGCTACCTGTTGATGTATGACAGTGTGGTAGTTGAATTCACGAGTGTTTTTGTATATTTGTACATATATAAGAGCTGGTAAAATGAACACATTAATGTTTGCAATAAATTGGAATTGTTTAATATGTTTGAAAACATTATCATCGTTAATAGAGCATCTTTTTCCTGTTTCTTTAAAGTTGAAGTCTTCATTGACAATGTAAGATGTTCTTCTGTGTAGTAGTAGCACTGACTGCTAGGGCCGCTCTCAGTACCGAGTACCCTTCAGCACGTTGAGTTCAGGCTACCAGCCTTTTAAATAATTAATTTACAATATAAATGTAAATTAATAAAAAAATAAAAAAATAAATAAAGTTTTTAAAAGATTTAAGCAATAAAATTACAAAATTGTAAGAAATGCATTCTGTTGAATTCTATTACATTGTGTTTATTAATAAATTAATTTTAAACACTCAGGTCAAATGAGTGGCATGTTGGGAGTCCTGGTTATCTACAGTATATAAATAAAAGAAAGGTTTTGTCTGTACATTGGTCAGAACTCACTCTTTCAATGATATCTTCACGTTTCATATATCGGAGGATCAAAAATTGGTCTCTGTCTGTATGTCTGTTTGTCTGTATGTCTGTCCAGCCAAATTTTGTCACAGCATCACGCAAAACTGGCTGGACAGAATTTAATGCAGCCTTTGCAGTACATGGATATCTCCCTGAAGTTTAACCTGCACCATAAGTGAAATCAAAATGTTGAGTAGAAGGGAAGCTACTGTACATACAGTTTTGTGCCAGAGTATAAACCACAAGTTTTGACAGCGTAGTGCGCATGCGTTAAACTGTGGCCACGGCTTAAATCGACTGCTGACAGAATGTAATGAAACTCTTGCAGTACTTAGATATCTACCTGAAGTTTAACCTGCAACGTAAGTGAAATCAATATGTTGCGTAAAATAATCTACTTTAAAATAAGCTTCTAATAGCTACTTGACCAATGTAAAGAAACCAACACCTGCAGCAATAGATGTTAATTAGAAAAGCTAAACTGAATATTTGTACTCATTACTCAGATTAGTTCATGTTTTTACAGCTGGAACAACAGCGCTAAAGTGGTATAAGTGAATTTTAACACACCGGAGTCATTTTCAGACAAAACTTCGATCTGCTTTTTCGATTTCTCATCTGTGATTCACTCTCCAAAAAGAAATACAACTTACTGTAAACAAGGGGTAAGATACTCAACCTTACAAAATTTTATTTCTTTGTATTAATAAGTTAGGCAGGAAGTTCTGCTGGACAGAAAGACAGGCAGATATATACGTGGGCTTCAACCTGTAATAATATTACTGATTACCAGAGATGGAAAGTAACGAATTACATTTACTCGCATTACTGTAATTGAGTAGTTAAATTTTTTTGTGTACTTCTACTTTTTAAAGTAGTTTTTAAAATCTGTAATTTTACTTTTACTTAAGTACAGTATGTTTTGTTTGAAGTGTTGTACCTCGCTACATTTGAAATCATATTCACTACTGACTAAAAAATAAATGAATGAAAATGAAAAATATAAAAAATAATACAACGGGGAAGGAAAAAAAATGCACCCCAGAAACCACTGCATTAATTAATTGATGGGCAGTAAATTCACAAAAACGATGGAGATAGACAAAGCAGATGCCGTGATGCAGACCCAGCTGAAAGTGAAATGCTATCAAATTCTTATGAAGCAAACCCCTGGCCATATTTAAGCGACCACTTTGATTTCAAGCACAAGAAAGGAAACCTTTATTATGCAAAGGTGTTCCTTTAATTAACTAGTTTGAGATTTATATCTGCTTGTCTTTTTTGAACTACACTAGAATCCCCCATCCCACCCCCGCTGTTAAAAAAAAGTAACTCGGTAACTTTTACTCTGAGTAAATTTTTAATGAGGTACTTTTTACTTTTACTTGAGATTTTTGTTTTATATTGGTAACTTTACTTGTACTTCAGTAAAATTTCACTGAAGTAACAGTACTTTTACTTGAGTACAAAATTTTATTGCATGTGTGTTTGATATGTTATTATACAGATTTTATAGTTTTCAGTCAAAGATGAAGTTAGTGCATGTGCTCACTAAATGATATAAAAGGGTACATGGAAAATGAAAGCTTAACAATATCATATAAACCAACTGATATTCCACTTTTAATAGACTCTAAAAACCCCTGCATTAGCCTGTATGTGTGATATAGTTCAGAGTGATCAGAAACCTCTTTGCTTCGACTTGGTGTTTGGCTCTATGGCAAGCTTGTCACTATTACTGTATGTGTATGAATAACAAGACATGCAGTGGTTGGACTGTGTACTGACTGCAGTAATAAAACGCTTAGCTTTTCTTTGTAAAGTTTGAAATCTACAAGATTTCTTTCACAAGCCTATGAACGATGTATTAACAATTCATCAAAAGTCCTCACATGTTTGAGGTCTGCACTTGCAACACTAGATGATGCTTAAGCTATGACCATTTTTGTTCTCATTAGGCTACATAATATATTTTAAAGAAGTGATTTCATGAAAAAGCACAGATAGTGAATGTGATGCTTGTGCTTTAGGTCTATATAATTATATTTCAGCCCAAGTTCTGACTAAGCTGAGAGCTGTAATGATTCATGAGGCTGAGATACTGTTAAGGGCGGGTTATACAGTACTGTGCAAAAAGTCATGAGCCATCCTTCATTTCCTCATGTTCTGCTTCCAAAGAGTCAGACTTTCATGTGTTTTTAACGTAGTTCTGAGGAATAGTCCTCCAGGCTTCCTGATTTCTGGCAGGATTTTGGCTCTCATTTTCAGTCCAGTATCTGATCAGTTTCCGAGGTATGTTTTTCTTGGTTAAGCCACACAGTGTCCTACAGTATGAATCATTCAAGCATAAAAACATCTAACTAAAGGCATGAACCAGTGAGAAACAGGTGCTGATGATGACAGATGATCAGGCCGTTGATTAGTATACTGGTGATGCTGAATGCTGAGTGGATGGAACAGACGAGAGGGGAAATGAGGTCGCTGCTGAGGATGTTAGATAAACTGTTTAAATTGTATCTTTAGGCACATTGAAGCCTGTCACAATAAGACATTTGTTCTGATTTCTTTCATTTAATCTAAATCATTTAATTCAGTTGAATATGAAGAGAAGAGCATTTGATTGAACTCCAGAGTGGGAAGTTAATGACATGAGTGATGTATATTGTGATGTATAGTATCTACTCAAAACT
>JAQMYJ010000007.1:6216388-6238502 GCA_030014305.1 Clarias laeviceps | reverse complement strand
TTAAATAAATAGACAATTTTATGATGTAGGCCGAAAATGAGCTTCCCCTATTTGACAGACCAGTAGCCGCCACTGCTATACAGTACAGGAAGCCCGTTTGTAAGTCTGTACACCCTTGGTGCCATTTAATGTGTTTTAAATAGTTTTTAATATAATTGAATTGAATTCAGCTCCGATCCAGTTTAGCGCATACAGTAGCTCCCCGCTAATAATAATCAAAGCTTCACTTTCACTTGCAGCAAATGGAAGAATGCAGATGTTCTGCTGCCTTGAGTGTGAGGGGAGATAGTTAAGAGGAAATCCTTTCATTAAGCATCCACACTTCAGCAGGCTGCTTAACCAAGTGAGAAACGGCGGGTGCTTCTGTTGTGTTGGCCAACATCCCCGGTGTTTAGAGACTGACACAAAGCTACGGTTTGCTACCAGAGCAGAACGCTTTCTCAAGGCCCAATGTCTGAGGGGAAAAAGTTGATGCAGTTCATATACTGAAACCTTGGAAGGTTTGACCGTACTTTGACCCGGCACTGTTAGTTATCTTACTTGATCTTATATGATGTGATAATTTATTAAGAAACTAAAATTTTAGATATGTGAATTTAAATGAAGAGCTTTTCATTTACCCTGGATGGTCTCTCACAGTACGTCCATCAGGCTCCAAACCACTAATATTTTAAAAGCACTTTTTTTTATATATATCTTTGTCGGGGAATACGATTCACAAAAATTGGCAAAAAAAATTCTGCTACCAACATATCTCCAGCTTGATTTCCTTATATTTACTGTATTTCATTTTGTTTTGTTACACTTGACTCATGCTAAAAGTGATCTTAAGAATTTCTAGTCTTGTAACTCGTTTTGAGTGGTTTAGACATACTATTATTCAGCTGTATTTGGTACAGCAGGTGTGATTCCCATTGCCAGGCATGCACAAAAGAGCAAATATTATAAAGCAGCTTTCCAGGTTTCATGAAAGCTTTCTGCTCGCCCATGTGTCAGACACAAAACTAGCCCAAAAAAGGGAGACATTTTTCTTCTTTTTTAATTCCATGGAAAACAAGGTATTTGTGGTGCACATGCATTTTCTAATGTACAGTTATTTAAGCAACATTACATGAGAGGGAGTGCCGTTGTACTGAATATCAGCACAACTATTATGCGGTTGTCCCGAAGATATCAGAGCTGTGCTGATTTTCAATGTAACAGCACGCGACCATACACACATGCAGTCGGTTTTCCAAATTCATCCTAGTTGGGCGAGATCAGGATTCTGTGCGGGACACTTACGTTGTTCCTCCATGTGAACAGGAGTATCATGCTGGAACTGGTTTGCGCCTCATATTCCCAATGAAGGGAAATTTTCTTACAATTTTTTTATTTTTTATTCCATGCATTTTTTATGTACAGATATTTAAGCAATATCACATGAGTGGGAGTGCCGTTGTATTGAATATCAGCACCACTACAGTATGATGCGGTCGCAGTCACAAGCCCAGAACGACACAACAGCACTCGCCTGTCATGTGATAGCTTCGGGACTCGGGCTGCACCCTCATGCCTATGACTGCACACATTTACCTGGTTTGATGAGTCTTGATTTTCTGCAACAACATTTGGATGGTCAGAATTTGGCTTAAGCAACATGAAAGCATGGCCTGTCCACCATGTCCTGCCTTGTATCAGCGTTTCCGGCGTGTGGTGGTGTAATGGTGTAGTGTGTTTCATGACACACTATGAGCTCCATAGAACCAATCATTAAAATGCCACAGTCTACCTGAGTATTGTTGTTTTTTTGGGGGGGGGAGTTTTTTCCCTCGATTTCCTCCCTATTTTAGTCGTGACCAATTCCTCCCCGTCACTAGGGGGCTCCCACATTAAGGCTACTACTACCACTCAGTCGGGAGGCCTGAAGACTATCACATGTTTCCTCCGAACAACCTGACACCAGCCGACCGCATCTTTTCGAACTGAGGCGGTGAAACACACTCGGAGGACAGCGCTATCCGCTCCTTCTGCTTGTGTGAGCTCACAGACGGCCCCTGATTGGCTGTAGAGCCATGATTGATGTGGGAGCACCAAGTTCTTCCCCTCTGAGAGAGCTCGGCTCAATCAGCTCTCTCGAGACCTCCGGCTGCGAGAGGTTACAGCATCACTCAGGAATCGAACTCGCGATCTCCGGATGATAGGACGAGCACTTTACCACTGCACCACTCGGAGGCCCTACCTGAGTATTGTTGTTGACCGATCGTTGCTTGTTCATCCTTTTATTACCAGAGAATAACGTGCCATGTCACAAAACATGCATGTGCAGACGACAAATCATATCATATTAATATTGATGGAAATTTCTAAGTAATGATTGCAGCACCTTGTTGAATCTATGCCACAAAGGATTAAAGCGGTTCTGAAGGTAAACGTACTGTAGGTCCAACCCAGTACTAGCCGGTGAGTGTACAGAGCTACTACACGAGTGATAACATTATGAACAGTGGATGCAAATGGTGTACGGATGAGATCGTGGTCATTTCTGTATATTATCTTTAGGACAGATAAATGACGATCGTAACGCTGATGCAGAATGAGCTCCTTAACGTGTGTTTACGAGTGTTAAAATGCCTTCCTCGTTTTAAATTTGGCTGACAGTCAGAAGAGCCCTCGAGCAGAGCCATTCCGTTGATGGGTGTCTGGATGAAACCTCGCTTTGCTGGCCTCATTTTTTTTCACCCCCTTCCAATTTGATCTCTAAGGGACACGCCTCCATCGGCTGATAAAAGCTAATGAGTTCCCACCATCATCGCCGCAAGTGGAAGAGAACTTGGGGATTAAATGAGGTTACATGAAAGGGGCAGGTCTCTTTTGTTAAAGCAAATATAAAGCCAATCTCTGCTTAATTAGGCAGTTAAACAGCAACTGAACTTTTCCTCCCCAGTTGTTCATAGGAGAGATAATTTTTTCTTTAAATTCGAAGCTCATGGAACAATTTAGAATTGTTTGTCTGCACAAATCTCATAAATATGATTAGACGCCTCTGATAGCAAGACCGCAATCGCACACTGCAAAAACCACATTTTTGAAGAAATGAAGCAATCAGTTGGATATTATTTCCTCTAACTTGCAACATAAACACAATTAAATACAGAATAAAATATACGTAGCAAATGAAATGAAGATATAAGATTTGTACTTTGATAATAATGCTTAATTGATCAACTTTTATTTGTAAAAAATAATGATATAGTAAATCATCCACTTTGTTTTCATTCATGGCACCAGCGATCAAGTCTGTAACACGACTGGTGATGGCATGGGTCATTCAAGCATATTAAAAGATGACTCCTTGACTTTCACACCATGGGCTAATTAGCACGGACTTGGGCTCCTATTAGCTGTTATAACATCCTCCACTTTTCTGCGAAGGCTTTCCACCAGATTTTGGGTGCATGGCTGTGGGAATGTGTAAGATCTTTAAGTGCAAGTGCAATCGGTTTTCAAATTTCATCCTAAAGGTTTTCAATGTTGGTCGAGGGCAGGATTGTGCGCACTTGAGTTCTTCCATGTGAGGGATTATAATACTGCATAATCTGCTTCCTTAACTGCTGTAACCAGTTTGTCATGCATTTGTCCAACGTTCCACATTTATAATACAAATTCAAAGTATTTTAAAATTGTGATTTTTTTTTGGGGTGATATTATTTTAAAACTGAATATTCAGTCTTTAACTGTAATTAATTAGATTATTTTTTTTTAATTGATTGAAAACACTAGTAATAATACAAGGCATTTTGCAATTGCATTTTACAGCTGGAATTGATTATGATATTAGATCATGTATGATAACAGCCTGTGTTGCAGATTGAATATGATCAGATTCCAAGGGTCAGACTTAGAGAATTACTACCGATAGAATCGGTTGATTGTTGACTGCTTAAATGCATCGAGACATTTGTTCCATCATGTTTTTATTCTCATACCGTTTCGTCCTGTATACAGAGCCTGGAGCCTATCCCAGGAAACTTGGAGCATGTGGATGGGTACACCCTGGACACGGTGCCACTCCATCACAGGGACACACACACACACACACACTACATGCAATTTACAGTAGGAACGTCTTTCCAATTAGAATTCCAAAGCATCTTTGGACTGTGGGAGTAAACCGGAGTACCTGGAGGAAACCCACCAAGCACGGGAAGAACATGCAAACTCCATGCACACAGACCCGAGAACCCGGAACCTGGAGGTGCAAGGGTACAGTGCTAACCACTAAGCTACCGAGTGCCGCCTGTTTTTCGATAGAAGCAACAAAAGACTTCATATTTCAAAAAGAAAATTGATTTACTCAACATGAATGGTGAAGTAATTGAAATCCTTTATTCTGCTAGGTAGAGAAGTTAATGAGCCAGCCTGCTCAAGACTGCTCTGTACATAAAATAAATTGACCAAATCGTCCAGGAGGCTGCTTCGTCGCCACAATGCTTACCAACAACAGCGATATAAAGAAAGAGCACCGGATCATCCTCATCCTCTTGTGCTTCAAGCGGCCCACTTGTGATGTCAGAGTTGTTAGGGGAAGTCATGCAGGAACCGTGTTGTTTACTGTATACCTCATTTCTCATAGTAGGTCATTAAAGATATGTGTATGTGGGAATAGCAACCTCCTGTACAACAATAAAAATCAAGCATGAAGTGTTTCTTTCCTGAGTTGAATAAGAGCATGAGGAAAACGGCATTGCTTTTGTAAGCTGTATCACAGCTGGTCAGGCTTCAGTAATCAGCAGGATGCGAGAGCCGTCGCATTCGTTAGTAATCAAGCTTTCACATTTACATGCATCCTGTTATTTTACTTTGTGCAGATCATCACAAATACTAGAACATGTTCAGCTTAAAAGTATTATTAGAATATTAAAATAAGATAGAAGGAAGAAACAAGAAAGTGTATACCCTGAAGAAAGTTCTTATACCCCCCCCCCCCCTCCTGCATTTCCCATTTTCACACAATGTCGATTCTCAATAAACTTCTGCCGCCTAAATGCATAGGAGGACACTGAAGGCGATGCGCGCGTGCAAAAGCAATTCCCCGCGCTGTGAACACGAACAGGTGAAAGAGTGTAATTCAAAAGGAAAGTGATGAGTGCAGGCACTGGTTATCAGCCTTCCTCACATCCTGCTTAAGTCGATGAGATTTGAAATTTCAGATCTACATCACAAAGGCTAAATGAGTTACCTTGATAAAAATCCAGTGCTTCGTATGTTTGGAACAGCGAGATGTTATTTAGCTGAACAAGAATGTTTTCCAAAAAAAGAAAAAAAAGTTGAGATTGCATTGGTGCTTTTTATTGATTCAGGAGAAACTAGAAAACGGGAGAAATGTGCTTGCGTGGGTCACACAAAGTGCAACAACAAGTGTAAGAGGAAAGATGTTGACATCTGCCAGGGAAAATCCTTTTTCTTTTCCTGCAAATAAGCTGCAATGAACAGAAAGGCGTTGAAGGAACATTAGGTCCACTGAAATAAACTTTAAGGTGGCTATTAACGAGTGGAAACCCATTTCCACAGGAGAAAGGGTATGTTTTGTCTTTCTTAAAATTAGGTGTGAAGTTTTGTTTTTTTTTCCTTTGTAATTTGAGAAAACTGTATTTTGTTCCCAAAAGAGAGAGAGAGAGAGAGAGAAACAATAAGAACCAACACCGCACTATAGATTATAAAGCAAAGCAAGGAAATGAATTTTTGCCAAACTAAAATAAAAACGCTTTGCATTATTGATGGATTCTGTTCCGTGCTTTATTGACTACATGACGGTCAGTTCTGCATTTCATAAATGTAGAAACAGTATACAAAAACATGGACAGGATGAATATTAAAAAAAGGAAAAAAGTTTTCATACAAAGGCAGACCTCATGGCATGTGTTTGGAGAATTTCAAATACGACATAGAAAACCGATCGCATCACTGTGTGAGAGTTTAATTCATTTCAGAAAATTCATCTTCTGGTAAAGAGAGGTAACTCTTTCTAATTAGGCTTTGTCAGAAGCTGTGTGGAAAACTCGTACAGGTCTTTGTTGATTTTCTTCAGGGTCCTCACTTCTTCTTCCAACTCTGACACGCGTACCTTCGTGTTCTCGCCATCACCGAACATGTTCTGAAAGGAAAAAACAAAACAGGAGTTTATATTAGGGCTGTCAATATTTACACATTAGCGCATGTGATTAATCTAGAAATTTTAATGCATAACTAAAAATATTTTTTTATCCTAATGGCATCCCATAATAGCAGCGTGGTTATCCGGCTATGTGAGATAATGTCACGATTAACACGGACAATAAGATGACTGAGGGGAACTATTTTTACAAGAACACGTTAAATATAAGATGTGTGAGTGGTGGCTCAGGCGGCTAAGACTCTAGGTTGTTGATTTTTGAATCAGTGGGTCCGGGTTCGAGCCCTTGCCCCACCCCCTACAACCCAGCCACTGCATGCATTTGGCCCTCCGAGAGATTTGAAATATTATAAAACTGCATAAACTGAACAATCTGTTTCCTCTAACCAGTTCGTCACACATTTCTTTATTCCAACATTGCATGTTTATAATACAAATAAATCATATATTTAATTAAACAAACATAGAGTCAGCCAAAAAAATTTACACACACACTTCAGGAAAAGAAAAACTTATAAATATTCTAATAATAAATGTATTGCTTTGATAATATTATAATCATAATATGATAATATTATTAATATTATACTAATACTAAAAAATATATCCTGCTATTTATCTTTTTCTGAAGTGTGTATACATTTTTTGCCTCACTCTGTATAGACGTATATAAATCTTTGTTCCTTCATTTTATTAAAACTTAGATATTTTATTAAAAAGCAGATATCGACATTCCTATTGTAGAGAATTCCGCAGCGCAGGCAAACGGTGGAGGACAGCAACGCAATCTTCCCACAGATTAAGAAGCAAGAGCGAAGGGTGGGGTAGCGGGTTAGAAAACTCTGCCGCTCTCGGTTAATTTATTTATTTTAAGCATTTCCTTCAAATAAACACCGCGGGCTTTCGGCCCGCCCGCAAGATGCGGCTTCTTTTTTGATTGAGCGTGACTAATCCACTTAATGGCACTTTGAGTTCTTCAGAGCTCGGCACAGAGGAGAAGGTCCCATAGAGACAAAATGCTTCAAAATCCACCTCACAAAAAAATAAAAATGCCTCTCACTCCAAAAGTTCAAAAGGTTAAGGAGCCACTTCGGCTGCTGTAAGCACGTCTCCTGGGTAAAGAGCTTGAATAAAATGACTGCGTGAAGGTTATAAGAACGGCACGGTTGGAGTTTTCAAGCTCGGAGGCTATGTTATATCATGCAGTAATCCTTTCTGTAGTCAGCAGGTAGGATTAGGGATAGTAGGTTCTCAGGGCGTTAATGTTCAAGTCATTTCAGTTTTTCTTAAATAACATTGTAATGGAATATTACAAGCAAATTTATGAAAATTATTAATGAAATTAATAAAAAAGCAAGGAATTAATGAGGATATATCGTGACTTATATGAAGAAGAAGTCATGTTGTTTTGTAATTCAAAATGCAAAACTTTTTTTATTTGAATCATACTTTATAGACTTGAATCATATATTACAGATTCAATACAAGTAAAGAAAAATATTGATGAGCTGAAGGCTGCTATCAAAGCAACCTGGTCTTTAATAACGCCTCAGGCTGATCGCCTCCATGCCATGACACATTGACGACGTAATCCCTGCGAAAGGAGCCCTGATCAAGAACTAAGTGCATAAATCAACCTTCATTGGATATTTCTGTATTGTCAATCTTTTTGTGATTGATCTCAGGAAATATTCTAATATTTTGATATACTGGATATTTAATTTTCATGAGCTATAAACCGTAATCATCAATAAATATTTCACTTTATATGTAATGAATCTAAAATACACAGTACACAGTTAAACCTTGGAATGTGAGTATAATTTGTTCCGGAAGTGGCCTCTTATATCAAAGCACTCATACATCAAAGCGAATTTCCCCTTAAGAAATAATGGAAACTCTGATGATTCGTTCCACAACCCAAAAATATTCATATAAAAATAATTAATTTAAAATCTAAAGTAAAAATAAAACAAATTAACCTGCACTTTATCTTTAAAAAGAATCGCGGCTGATGTAAGACGACAGAAGAAGGGGGGGGGCTACTGTGTAGGGCGAATCTTTAACAAGGAACCTCTCTAATGTCACTTGCTTTTGCCTTCTTTTGAGGATTTCGCCGGATATTTCGTTAAATAGATCCATCTCCCGCACTGCTACAGCCTTTTTAACCTTTTTCGTCACGGGGGTCGTTGTTGCAGTACAGTAACTAAAGAACAGTCACTACACTTGGACACAAAATAAAAAGCTCTCGCACACACATGGTCACAATGCTATAATAAACAGTACATGCGCACACAGATGTTAACTATACGAGTGACGCATGCGCACTGAGACCGGTCATGGGAGAGAAGATTACTCTCAATCCCGCAGTGCGAGAGAGAGAGAAGAACCATTGGCTCAGTTGTGGTCACATGACGCTTGGCAGACAAAGCATATACGTACTACAGTACTTGTATATCAAGACGTTGCTCGTTGACCAATCCAAGGTTCCACTGTATAATATAAAGTTCCACTTTCCTTACTAGGAAGAAAAAGAAGAAAAAACTTTCCCATAATATAAAATTTTTTGAGATGTACTGTATGTTTTGATTAAGCATGCTACTGAAAACATGGATGCTGTAACCAGGATCAAAATTTTTACCTGGGGCCCATGTGTGTCAAAGGTAATATGCTTTCCTTCCATTCAGGTGTTTCTTGATCAGCTGCAACATGTGCAACATGCTCCTAACAACATTCCCTTGCGTTTGGTGTCTCCATTTCATAAAATGACTACTAAATGGTTAGAAAAGTCATTTTAACTCACTTCTATGAACAATACAAGATATTTTGCAACCTGAAAAGTAAAAGAAAAATCTAGAGACAAATTACAAAAAATGTGAATTAAGATGAATGAAATTATAAAAATGCAAAGAATAATAATAATAATAATAAAAAAAAAAAAACTATGCTCATAGACACCAACCACTACAGAAATCAAAGATATCTAGGAGAATATGGTGGAAGTGCCACACACGGTTAAAATGCTTCTATCGTCTAGAATAGAAAAAAATAATAATAATACCGGTATTTTAATGATGTTTACTCATTAGTGTGACCTTAATCCTCGGTCAGTGGAGGGATTTGTTCACGGTTTTAGGAGTAGGCTCAGACAGACTGCCCCATCCTTTGCTTATATGGCTGCATTTCTCATTAGAATTCAATGATTTGTTTTTATTTGTCCTATCAGTTTGTGTTATCTCGCATTCGTTCATTTTCCCCATATTCTTCACATACTAATAATATGAAATGAATGAGATTTGCCATATTTTTTCCCTCTATGTTTCTCTCAGGCCCTGACCTTGTAAACAAGCAGCAGGATGTGTTTTTGAGATTACAGAGTGCTTCTGTAAGTCGTTCTGGATAATGGAATCTGCTAAACGCTGTAAACATTATAGAAATACGCCACTGACAGTATAATCCATATATAAACATTTAATAATCGATGCAAATTATAGGATCTAAAGCCGATTAACTCTTAAATCTTTACACATGAATTTACATACATACACATACATATGTTTTTCTGAATTTCTAGCGCAAACGCTTCTACAGATAATTTATGAATAAATCAGTTCATATCAAGCTTAATAAAGAAAGCTCAAAGAGAGTTTTAAACACAACTTTAACATTCAAGCTTTCTTTCAGCTGCTCCTGTCAAAAGGGTCGCAACACCGTTCGATCTGCACACAACTTGGCACAGGTTTTTACGCCGGATGCCCTTCCTGACGCAACCCTCCCATTTTTTTTTTCAATCCGGACATGGGACCAGAACTGCATGTAGTGGATGGGGAGTGTGGGGTGTGACAACTCACTGAAGGCGGGGCTCGAACCCGGATCCTCAGGTGACCAAACCAACAACCTATAGGCTTAGCCGTCTAAGCCATCACTCCACAAACATCCAAATTAACTTAAAAAAATACGCTAAAATAAATAACAGTGAAGTCAAATAACATTATTTGTAGCCAACTAAGGTACAAACACGAATAATTACTGCTGCTGCAACTAGCAATGATTTGTCTAGCAACCCGAGGAGAACCAATACTGAACCGAAAAAAACATAACCTTATGGAACATCAGATAGTCAGATCTCAATCAGAACCGCCTGACCCGACCCGGCCCGTTCTGAATAAGAGTGTGTGGTGTAAACCTTTGACAATCTGTTCAGTAGGACAATATTAGGCGGGTAAACACTTCTGATCTGATCATTTCTCCCTTGTTGGAATAAACAAATTCTTTCTGCACACGGGGGTAACGTCAGGTGAGGTTGCGAGTTCCCAGATGAGAGCTTTAAGCGTCCTTAATGAGCTGGGAAGCTCCTCTTGCACTCTGCTCCTGTTTAAAAATGGCAGGAACAGTATGTACTACTGAGATTGCTCCTTAATTAGAAAGAACAGCAGAAATGCAAATGTTACTCCCATGACACAAAGTGGGTCCATCTAAGTCGTCATCGCCTATTGAATAAATTGAATTTCCAGTCTTCTTCTGTTATACTTCTGGCAGGTTTAAAGCTTCACAGCGGGCAGAACCACTTTGCGGATGTCAAAAAAAGTAAAAGGTTTATTCTAATTAAATGCTTTGTGCATGTAAACACATCTTATCGGCTACGCTGCGATCTCTAATCAGAATGAAAGAAAGAAATGTTATCTGTATAACCACAGCTATTGGAAATATGGACATAAATCAGTGCTTGTTCATCACAGGTGCACTTAAGTTCGGTTTGTATGAAGATATAAATACTTTAAAACCTGCAGTTGGAGCATCAGTCACAATTTTAGCTCCATCCAATTTCCAGTAACAGGAGGGGAAAATAGAAAGGAACAGGACTGATCCGGATTCTCTCACCCACCTTGTCTGTTACAGCGCACATAAGAGAATGGAGGCGGTCTGCCTTATCCAGATATGTCTCCCCCGAGTCCTGAAAAAAAGAATATTCAAACTCTTATTAAACCAAATATATCAGAATACATCAGTCCCATACAGTAAGAGCTGAATATATGAATCTGTGAAAAGATAACGCATGAGCTATTATTTACCAACAAGAGTTAATACATAGGAAAATTAATCAACAACAGGTTTAGGTTATTAAGAGATGATTATCAAAAGTCTCTCGTATCTCAGTCTCTCATCATGAAGCATCAGGCACTGGATCTTTTTTTAATAAACGAGAAGCAGTCTGACAGCGAGTGTGTTTTCATTTTATGAATACTTTATGCAAGAATTGTGGCTTGACTACAGTATAACTACTAGGTAGGTGAGTTTAGCTGATTAGTTGCTTCTTAGGGTAAATCATTAATTACTACTGTTGATCTTTTGATCCTGGATAAAGGAGGGTCATTTTTTGTACAAATATAGAAAAATATAGAAACTTTAGTATGGAGATGAAGTGATTTATGTTCAACGAAATGAAATGAAAGAAATGAAATAGAAATGTGTATATGTACATGAATGTGTGTCCATAAGTGTCCATGAATGTCCAGAATTCTGCACCAAAACACTGATACTAAACCAGGTCGTCTTATATAATGTTGATAACGTCTTCTTTTCTGTCCATCTTTCCTTCTAGACTCCAGCCCCGTTTCACCGTTGGATTCCAGCAATAAGGCTCAGGATATAAGACTGTATGTATAAATCTCAGTACTGGCACCCAGGTGGTGGAATAAACTTCCCCTGGCTGTCTGAACAGCTGAGTCACTTGCTGTCTCCAAACGAAGAATGAAGACTTACCTCTTCACTAGAAACTCATGGGGAAAAAACCCCAAACATGTCTAGTTTCTGCTGTTGTACCGAGTCGTTATTGGTACAGGGTTATAACATGGTTTTAGTTTAATAGTATGAATCCTTAGACCCTGACCTACTTAAAGTAACAGGGGCGTAGGTTTTTGATGGAGACTACAAAGCACTTCTAAAAGTTGCTCTGAATAAAGCTGTCTGTCAAATCACTGTAGATCTAAAACTTCTTTTAAACATGATACGTCTGTAGGGGGGAAAAAAATAAACTTCACATTCCCAAATCCACTATCTGAAATTTTGGTGCATCCTTAATACATTCCGAGATGCTGCAGAGATGCAGAAACTAAACATCTACTGTATACAGTATAAAGTTTCTAATATGTTTAAAAAAAAAAAAACTATTCAGATCCTTGTCCTTTCCTCTTAAAGTGTCTAATGTCCATTAGCTATGATCCGTATAAAAGTGGCTCCATCTACTGAACGGCCAGTAAGGTTATCTTAGTCTGTCCAACAATCAATCAAGGGTGTCAGCTCACATGCATCAGCTTCATCCTATCAGTTCAACAGTGTGGGAGTTAGCACTTACAAAACGGCATGGTCGATAAAGCACTTACCCTAATGCAGTAAAGGTTTTGTATACACACCTACACAGGAGCACACTCCACACCACAGCGTCCACCACCCCTCATCATCACTCTCTTTACGTTTGTTATTATAAGTGTACAAACAAGAGGAAAACGGTAGAACATTTTCTCAGTACGCCAGGCCAATTTTTGAAATGTGAAATCCTGGCCTCCCAGGAACTCCCATAATGTCCATAAAACGATTAAATCACTTGCTGCGAGGTCAGGACTGTACAGGGATGTGGCAATATCTCCCAGACGAGTTTCCATAACGTGTTGGTGAATGATCGTGTGTACCGTTCCTACAGAACAAGCTGACAAGTTTTCTATCGAATTTCAAGCATCAGGCGTTCCACCCACACGGGAGTGACTGCAGAGCGCTGGAGAAGATTCACGCAGGGGTTTGACTCCAAACCTCTGTCTCGTCAATACTAGACAGATCACAAGCAAAAACTCAGTGATGATGTTTGAGGTTGTTTTGACGCCGAGCGTCACATGATCACAACTGAGGCAGCGGTATTTCTCTCTCTTGCGCTGCGGAATTGTGGGTAATCGTCTCCCCTGCTGGGTCTTAGTGCTCATCTCTTACTGGTATAATCAGCGTCTCTCACTGGTATAATCAGCGTCTCTCACTGGTATAATCAACATCCGTGCACGCATGTCCTGTTTACTATAACACTGTGACCACGTGTGTGTGTGTGTGCGTGTAAAACATATTTTATTTTGTGTTTGTAAGCGTGTGTGTACAGCGTGTGCTGGAGAATATGAGTTCTTCTGGTAACTTTGTCACACTCGCTCCGTTCTATTTTTATGCAAATCCCAGGAGGTTTTTTGTTTACATCTGAAAACTGGTCTGTCTTGTACTATATTTTTTTGGTTCAGCATATAATATGGTGCCTAAGACTTTTGCACAGTTCTGTGTATATATCAAATGTATATGAAATAATTTCTTTCGAATTAAATGAACCTCCAGGTTAAATCCTGTGTGTTCTGTAATGACTTTCCTTTTTCTAATCAACATTATCAAATACCATACAAACTAAACTTTCAGCAACAGCTTTCCTTCATATAACCCTATAATTAAAACTTTATTAGCATTTTTATAGCGATGAAAAAAAAAGTGATTCTTTACACATTATTTCACTTACCTAAGCAATAGTTTTAGGCATCCTGACACTTTTCTAGAACCTTTTTTTTTTTAAAGAAAAAGGCTTATTTTGGAAAGATGACAATACTTCCACAGGCTATGGGGATTAGCTTTAAAGTAAGCAAGTCGAGCAAACAACAGCGCTAGACAGTGTTGAGACATGGAGCACAAGAGAATACATGGAAGAGAACGTGAAGCGACTGGAAATGTTAAAGAGCCAATAGAAGGCAGTAAACACACAGCAGGTGGCAGGCAATTTGAACACTGGAAAAAGCACATTATTTATGAGCCTATAATTGATTTTGACGTCGAACGGATTACCGATGGACCGTAAACAGCTGTTTGTTAACAATACTGTAGCATTTATCATACTCTAGTGTACGAGTGGAAACGCCTGACTGTGCAACGACAACAACGTCTCCTATACCACCTAAATGTTTTTACCAACACAGTACGTTCAAAATAATTACACTGTTTTAAAAACGACCGTGGCACCATTTGTCGGATAAATATGATTTAGACTTTTTTGCAGAGATAAGCTAAAATGTTATGAGTACTCACAGGAGCGAATAACAATGATTATCTGCAGGTTGAGGTCTGGGATATACAGCATGACAGCAAATAAACAAACAACAGACCGGGAAATGAATCCAACACTCCAGAAGGTTTCTGAACAAATTACATATGGGTTAAGAGTTCTTTTTAACAACGTCCGCTCACATCAGTATACAAACTGAAAGTGCGATGTCCGTCTTGCTTAAAGGTTCCATATTACACTATTTCTTTAAAAAGTTAACACAGGCATCAGAGGAAACATGTTTATGTTAATGCTCCGGACGAAACGGCCCTCGGATACACATTCTATCATGCCTCAAACTGCATTTGTTTCACTCCTTCCCCAAACACACCATTTCAGCATCTATGTAAATGAGGTACTGCTGAGCCACGCCCACACTAGAGAACAGCAGAGCTGAGCAAGAAGCTGAAGATTTTATCTTCTTATATAAGATCACAGATACAGGCCAAAAATTTTATCGGCTTGGTTGAGCCTCAGGCAAAAAAAAAAAAAAAAAAGGCAGGAATGTACGAAGGGTGTTCAAGTCAAACCGGGACTTGTGACGAGATTTCTTGAGAATGAAAGGGGTAAACCTGATTGACAGTAAAACGTGAATGTTGCAAACGTTTTTTTTAAAGAAAGCCATATGTCCGTGAATGACGATCACATCCAATGTGTTTCTGAGCCCACTGCAGTCGTTCCCGTGAACACTGTTCCCGTGGAATGCCGGATCCTTGAAAACCGACTGGTCGCCAACTTACAGAAGAAACGCATCTGTCTGAGGGAACTGTACACACAATTATTCACCAACAACACTTACACATTACAGGAACTCGGCTGAGAGTTATTGCCACATCCACCGTACAGTCCCTGACTTCGCTCCAAGCCATTTCCACATGTTTGGGACATTAAAGGAGTTCCTGGGAGGCCAGCGTTTTGGAGCAGAAGCAGGCAATCAGAGCATGGCTCTGGTCATGGTACTGATAAATCTTTCTACCTTGATGGTTTTCAAGCCCTCCCTCATGTTTGAGTTGAACGACCTCACATTTTTCTCATCGTTTTGCATTACATTATTTCCTCAATTCGATTTTTAAATATTTTGCATGACAGGTCCTCATTAAAAGAATCTCCGCCCCCGAAACAGATTTTTCAATTGACATGCACTGCCAGGTTGGCAATTGGGAAAAAGCTTCTATAATAAATGTAAATCATTAATAACTATAATAGTAAATCAGTAACAGCCTATAAAATAAATTGGTTCATCTGGATTTCTGAGATAAATCACCATCATACAAATGACATATTTTTCCTAAGCATATACAATACCTGGCAGTTGGCGGCCAGCCTGAGACACATTCCTCCCGTTCCGGCTCCCTCGGCGTGCTCAGAATTGTTCAGATGACGGCTGAAGCGGGGTAACGGGATGCCAGGCCGACTGTCGGGTAGGAACATGTTCCCCGGGGCTGGAACAATGGCAGCGTTGGTCACCTGACCTGTTGGCAAAAACACATGAAGCATCTCCATGTTAGGTTCCTGGAGGGCCTCGATAAATTGAAGTGCCATTCCTGTGGATTCATATCTCAAGCTTAATGAAAGATGTCGACTGGAGGAAGCTGCACTTTTCCAGTTTAAAATGATAAGAACTGGAACGCTTAGTATAAATAAATAAAGTGATTGACACGAACCACTGTAAAAGAATGACATTTAAATGACTGCAGAGAATAAACAGTTCAGACCTGAAGAAAAAATAAATTTGAACAACTTGAAAAAAATTTGACAAGTTGTGAAGAACTTTTAAGAGGATAAATCAGGAAAACTGCGTTAACTAAAAGTGATGCCCTTCAAATTTTATGATTGAAACAAATGCTCAAGTGCTTTTCAAGTACTGAACCCCTCCTTTTTTATTTGCCCATTACTTCCAGTCAGACACATAAGTCCCACATCATCTAAACTGCCCATCGGTCTAACTTAAAAAGAAAAAAAAAAAAAAGAAGAAATCTTTCTCTTTTATGCCTCTTGGAAAAATCCATAAAACAGACAGCACAATGTACCCTGTTATCTCAGCATCACATGGGTAAAGGTTGGTGGAGATTAAGGTACACAATTCAGGGATTCTGGAACAGTTTCACTTACGGATCATGCGGATTAGTCGTCTTACTTCAGAACGGGCACAGAGAGCGAGTTTCTGTACGTCCGAGAAGCCAAAGATCCATTAACAAGTTGTTCATAATCAGAAACTAGTAACGGTCGCTCACAATTATACAGCTTTATGCATTCGAGACATGTGATGACATATGAACAAAACATTTGGGAGAAATATTTTTAAAAACAGGATTACAATATACTACACGATAACTGACTTCAAATTAATAATATAATAATCAATAATGTGATCAATTTAGTGGCAGGAACTTATCATGGTTTGCTCTACCGTCACTGTACACAGTCGTCTCTTTAAAAAAACAACAACAATAATAATAAATAAAATCTGACTTAACTTACTGTCTGACTGTGTGTGTGTGTGTGTGTGTGTGTGTGTGTGTGTCCTTCTAATCTAGGATTTTGGCCTTTGACAAACACACTTCCCTCAGGGATCAATAAAGCAATAAAGAACTCTTTCTCTCTATCTTAATTACATCACAATGGAGTTTTGTGAGATATCACAATTATCACCAAATCATTTTATAACATTTAATGTTTTTATGACGGTTACAAACTCTGACCGAAAACAGTCGATTAGAAATTAGATTTCACACAACGTACATTTTCGCTTATTTTCAAAATTAAATTATTTCTTTATCTAAACAGGTTTTGCTTCAGGTTTCTTAGCAAACCTATGAGGGTGAGTCAAAAATTATCCGCACTCGGGTTATATTAAAACTTCTGTTGGCTTATCAGCATTTTACCTGAAGTCTACCGTCTCCCCGGTCACTGCTGTGCAGGTGTGAACATGTTCATTTGTAACTGCGGTACATGCAAAAATGGGTGCTCCATTAGAATTAGTGATTTGCATGAAAGAAGAGCAGTGAGCAGTGACCGAGGGTGTACATGGTGCCGAGATGACTCAGGAAGAGCATCAACAGGAGCGTTTAGATACCTACCAACACAATTTGGGCCGATACTCTAAGGAAGGTGAAAGTTTCTTAAGGAGAATCGTTAGTGGTGACAAGACACGGATTCATCACTACGAGCCTGAGAGTAAACGTCAGAGTATGGAATGGAGAAAAGGTTCAAAAGTCACCATCAGCTTGTTGCTTCCAGTTTTCTGGGATTCTCAAGAGCCAGTATTGGAACATTATCAGGAAAAAAGGTCCAACAGTCCACAGTGCTCGTTACAGTGAGACGCTTATTGAAGAGCTGAAGAATAAACGTCGGATCACCAGCAAGTTCTTAACTCAATTCCAATGCTTTTATATATTTAATGTTTTCTTTGCCTAATGCAAGGCAATAATTCTATCATTCTGAAACGGAAAATCCTTTTTTTCCCAGCCAGAGTATTCCAGCACACATTTCTTATTTCCTATCGTGAAATATATTTTTGTCCTATTGCCCACGTCTAGTCTCTCCCCTAAAACTTAAAGGGGAAATGACTCACCCTGCAAACAGTGGCCTACGTTTGAGTGAGAAAAAAGTTGGTTTTTGAGACTCCTTTAAAAAAAAAAAAAAACTAAAATGAACCACATGGGAAGCCTCTGCAGCAGTTCTTGCACCATCCTTGCTTTTGAAAACGTACATACAAAACATAAACCACATATCATAGCGAATTGCATGTCAGTGCCCTAAGGGTCTAATTAAAAAAAACGAAAAGAAAAGAAAAAAAAGCCCCAAACAGCACTGTGCAACGTGGAGATCTAATTCAGGCAGCTACAAATCTTTTGAAAACAGATTAAAAACCCTTGCCATAAGGCTCCTGCCATGTTTCTGTTTTTGTTGTCTCTATTTTTTTTTATTTTTTTTTTTAAAAGCTTTCTTATGGACCAATTACCATATACAGATCTGCTCTGGGTCAACGACTAGAGGAAAGCATTTAACTGGAACACATCAACCAAATTGCAGGAGAGATAATTAGTCGTCATCTTCCCTTCCTTATTGCTCTCTATAACACCCGTAACAACAGTACAACAAACACGTTACAAGAAAACAACATCATTCATCAAGATCATTTAGCATCAAAGACATACGACCGCATCACTTCACAGGCTTATGGTGATGAATCCATCAGCACGAGGGACTTGTGATGAGACTTCTTGTGAACGAAGGAGTAAAACCGATTGATGTCTACAGATGATTTCAAGCACAGTACAGTGATGAGACTCTTAGCCAAATGTTTTAAAGACATGGCTTGGCATTCGCAGCAGTCGCTCCTGTGAGCATTCGGAAAGTGGAATGCACTTAGGAAAAGAAAAAAAGAAAGATTTGTTCATCAAAGGTGTTCTGCTTTTGCAAGACAATGCACAGCCTCGTGTTGCCCACGCACCACTTCCACATTGAAGGAACTCTTCAATCTTGATCTCACGCCTAGTCTTTTCAACATGTTCAAGGAGTTCCTGGGAGGCCAGCGTTTCAGACAGGAAGAAGGCAGTCCGATCACGGCTCACGGATCACTGGGAAACTTTCTATATTGTTGGTACCCAAGCACTACTTAAACACTACGATAACTGCATTAGTATAGCAGGGGATTATATAGAGAAATAAAGGTAGCTTTTACTCCTATACCCAAGATCCTTCTTAGTCTTAGTCCTATTACTGTTCCTTTTTTTAAATGTTATTTTTATAATTCCCCCCCGCTTTTCTCCCTAATTAAATCGTGTCTAATTCCTCCCCGTCACTAGGGGGTTCCCACATTAAGCGACTACCACTCAGTCAGGAGGGCCGAAGACTACCATGTGTTTCCTCCGAACCACGTGACACCAGCTGACCGCATCTTTTCACACACACACTCGGAGGACAGCGCTATCCGCTCGCGTGAGCTCACAGACGCCCCTGATTGGCTGTAGAATAATGTGATTAATGTGGGAGCATGAAATACCTCTCATCCCTCCCCCTCTGAGAAAGCTTGGCCAATCAGCTCTCTCGAGACCTCCGGCTGAGAGAGGTTACAGCATCACCCAGGAATCGAACTCGCGATCTCCGGATGATGGGGCGAGCACTTTACCACTGCGCCACTCGGAGGCAATATTATTGTTTCTTAACACATACATTAAACATTAGACCTACGTAAAATATCCCACATATGCCACTCTCCGATTACACGTTTACACATGGCCGTTTCCTTATATTAATTGTACGTGCTTTATATTACACTGTCATTTTTATTTAATGTATGTTCGACAACAAATTGTAATTTCATCAGCTGTCAAGTCAAATTTCTTTCACGTCTCTTTCCAGTCAACATAACCGATTTGGAAATCTTAAGCATTTCCGAGGCACTAAAGATAATTAAAGATACCGGCAAGATTTTGCTGAAGCGAGCTGTTTTTTCAAACTCAAAATCAAAAACAGCTCAGAAACTCAGTCTTCCCCAAAAGCCATGCTCTCAAACTCCCCAATGCTAGTCCAAGAAGTTAAGGCAAGCAGCAAGACTGACAAGTGAGTAGAGACACTTCCTTTTCCTAATTAGTTTTATGGATTTTTATTCCCCCCACTCCTGTTGGGTCTCAACATAGAATTTAGTTTTCATCTCTGAGCAGATATTTCACTGACAGCTGCTAAAAGTGTGAGAAAGGACAAATACTGCCAAGTGTTCTAGCTACAAAAATCACTGCTCAGAACACTGCAGTATAGAACCGATGATGTGAGAATATAATGAAATATGTTGCAATTAAAACCCAAGATAAAAGTAATATGACTTATGCATGCACGCACCTGAATCACCAACAGACAAGAAAAGTACATGTTTATTAAATTTCAATCATTTGTAAAAACTTTGTAGCAAGGTCTAAGTATAATGCTTTAAACCACAAAGTCTAGTCCAGGAACTAGAGACTATTAAAACAACTCGACTAGCAGTAAATAAGTGTAGAACAATACAATTCCTGGAGAACTTATGGATCAATCAGTTTTCCTGGGCTAAACCGTGAAAACTGATTATTTTTATAGGCCATAATGTCTAGCCATTCACTTTGTTCCTGTGTGTGTGAGACGAGGTCTGGTTGTCTTAGCAACACCTGTGGCTGCGTGCCTGACTCACAATCTGAGAATGTAACACGATACTGGAGTGCAAAATGAATGTGAAAATCTGTTTTTTTGTCAGGTCCCACACAACCCTTAATAGCTACCAATTAATTTGAACAATCCTCTCTATTAAAAGTTTATTCAAGGCAGGAGACCTGGCTCTCTGGTCGGTTCCTTGGAGTGTGTGCAGGTATTTTTTTTGCTGAATCAGCGTGTCTCCACTCAAGAAACCCTATTATAGTCTATGGAGTGATTTTATCATTGATTTCAGAGCCAGTTTTTAAGGGGTTCACTTTTTTCTTCTTTGGCTTGACATTATTTTAAAAGGCATAGAGTGTTTCGAGCCCTTCGATGAGACATGGCTCTGAGGGTGTCCCTACTAACAAGGGTGTCCCTGGCTAGACATTATGGCCTATAAAAATAAGCAGTTTTCACGGTAGCTCAGTGGTTAAGGAATTGGACTATGGTTCGGAAGATCCCAGGTTCAAACCTCACAACCACTAAGTTGCCACTGTTGGGCCCTTGAACAAGGCCCTTAACCCTCAACTGCTCAGATGTAGAATGAGATGATAATGTAAGTCGCTCTGGATAAGAGCGTCTGCCAAATGCCTAAATGTAACAAAAAACTTTCATCAAACCATGGTCTGAATTTCATGTCTAGAATTAGGATTCGATCTCTACATGTGGTCACTGTAAGTCTATACAAATATAAAATTTCAATAATACTTGTCAATTTTCAGTAATTTTGTTAAACATGTGGACACAATTTGAATTTTGATGGCCGTGTATATTTCCTTGTATTTGTATGGAATACTAAATCTTTAATGAATCTTTATTTGCAAGTTGCTGGGCTGAAAATGAATGTGAAAGGACTCTTGTTGGTCCGTCCTACTGAGCTCTCAGCTCGGGTATTTTATACGGCCTCACCTCAGACTGCTGCGGATATGTTTGTCCACCCCTGTTTTGCCTCAGTGGCACTTCACATTACTGCTTTTTATTATCGCCAGGGTTTTCAGAACATACTGTATAAGGCAAACTGATTTTAAACTTCCTGGTTTTAATGGTCTACATAGTCTTTTCTTGGAGTAAACCATGCTGTGTCGTGCTTTCGTTTCTTGTTTTTCCACAAACTCTGTCTATATTAACTATTCTCATTTATCAATAAAGTTTAAAGTTTTATTGTCATAGGCACAGTAAAGAAACATGCTCTTCCCTGTACAATGATTTTTTTCCTTTGCTGTCACCCGATGAATGACACTAAAAAAGTAAGTAAAAAATATTATTAAAAAAATTGATAAAATAAAATAAATATAGGTATAAAAAGAACAGGTATAAAAAAAGAATATCTATCAAACAGAGTTAAAAGAAGAATATGAAAAAATATGAAATGAGAATATCAAAATATATATGCAGACTGAATATATAAAAACATCAGGGTCCGGATAGAACCAGTTACTCGGTCCTAGACTTTACTACACTGAAAACAAATCCATTCAATTTGCACTGATTAAAAACATGCACCACACATCGCACATATTTTTTACAGTTGTATTTAAAGTTGATTTTTTTTTTAAATCAGAACTGATGATTAATTCCTATAATAGCTCCAAGATCATCTTCTTCTTTGTCTTTCGGCTGTTCCCTTTCAGGGGTCGCCACAGCGAATCATCTGCCTCCATCTAACCCTGTCC
>JAQMYJ010000007.1:6176763-6216288 GCA_030014305.1 Clarias laeviceps | reverse complement strand
TTTCCACCGGCACCCTGTAGGTCAACAACACCAGTGGCGGTCGTTGTTAACCCGGGCCACGACCGATCCGGTATGGGAATTATATTCGTGATTCGCATCATTGATTTGGAAAATGTTTTACGTCGGATGCCCTTCCTGACACAACCCTCTGCATTTATCCAGACTTGGGACTGGCACAGTTAGACACTGGAATGCGGCCCCCCGTGGTTGTATAGCTCCAAGATATATAATAATATACTAATCAATCATATCTATAGAATTGACTTCTATGGCAGACAGACATTCCAAAGTGTGTAATTGTTAATGCAGTAACATTATTGCTGTGAGGAGAAATCTTTATTTCGCAATTTATAAAGAAGTCAGAGGTAAAGCTGTTATAATTTGAAGGGCGCCTACTATGCAAAATTCACTTTTTAGTCATTTTTAGACATTCAGCTGGGACTGCAGTGTGCACAAACAAACAGCATTCCCTGCTTTTCAATTAAATTTTCCCCTTAAGGTGATCTTATATAAGAAGATCCTCTTCCCCTGGCTTGTTCCTGGCTTGCTCTTCCCAGATGTGCACTCCTCTGATGTTTTCCTGCAGGGGCGTGGCTCAATAGTAGCTCATTTACATAGACACAGACACGGCATGTTCTGTGGAGGAGTGAACGAGAGGGAGTTTGAGGTCTGATAAATGTATTATCTGAGAGGTGTTTCAGCTTGAGCATTAACAGACACACTTGGGGGGGGGGGTGCAAGGGGCGCTGTTAGTCTTGTTCAAGAAATAGTAAAATATGGGACCTTTATTTTTTCAGACACAAAGTCTACAGAATGAAAGGCCTTGCAGGAAGGCATGACAGTTTGCTTATTTTCTGACACTGATGGAAACTTACTTACACCTCAGTCTCGACTCCACAACATTAATCTTAATTAGCAAGGATAAAACGTAAAATCCTGAAAAACTGTAAGTGTTGACAAACATTACTGTAGTGCTCAAGTTAATGCTAATGCTTTCAGTGATCAATCACGAAACTTACTTACCTACTGTGGCAAAGAATAATGTAATCTTATTTGATAATGTTGCAATGTTTACAACACTTTAGCTAAATAAGATTTATTTATTTATTTATTTTACCTAAAAGTCTCGTTTCTGAAGAAGAAATGATCTACGAGCCTGAGAGCAAATGGCAGAGTATGGAATAGAAGCATCCTCAATCGCCGACCAAGAAAAAGTTCAAAAGTCATCCATCAAGTAGAAAATTGATGCTTACACTTTTCTGGGATTCTCAAGGGCCAGTATTGAAACATTATCAGGAAAAAGGTTCAATAATCAAAAGTGCTCATTACGAGCTGAAGCCTAAACTTTGGATTAAACGCAGAGGACTGATATCCAAGGGATCTTGCATGACTAAGCACGTCCGCATACTTCTGAACATACTGTAACATTTCTGACACACTTTGTTTTGAGGTGTTAAAGCATCTTCCCTATAGTCCTGACCTCGATCTATCAAACTTTCACCTGTTTAGTTGCCTAAAAGCGGCACTACGAGGATGAAGATTCATTTCTGATGAAGAAGTGAAACAGCTTTGCATTCTTGGTTCGCAGCTCATTTTTAATGAAGGTTGTTGACAGACGGACAAAGTGTATTAAAAAGCAAGGATCATTTCTGACACACCCTCGTACAATGGATCACTTCTCAGTTTAGCACCTTGTGCAGAAAACAAAATCCAATGCAGCTGTAACGGTTTCAAAACGGGCGACGATAGGGTCGTCATAGTGTCATAGTCTGTGTGTATATTTATATGTACATTATATAATTATTCCAACTTCCGATTGGGGCGCTAAACTCCAAACATGAAATTCAATGTAATTTCATTGACCATTCAAACTAATTTTGGGACGTCTCCAGGCATAAAAAACATATCACATTAACATCATAATCTCTTAGCTTTTATTATCATCTGAACCTTAGCAAGACATTATCATATTGCAATCCTATGTGATAATAGTTTAATAATTCAGCTACCTAGTAAAGATAATTTAAGCATTTCAGCAGGAGAAAAAAAGGCCTCACTGTAGGGTAACTTCCCCAGTTAATGATACATATGATCTGCAAAATCCCTCAGTGGCAGACATTTCAGGGTTGACCAACTCTTTTCAAAGTTACCTGTGAACTGCCGATGATTTATTAACCGAGGACGGCCTCTCTGTGTATTCTGTCTACTTTCCGCTTCAGATAAATAGTGCAGACATCCAAATGCCCTCTCCAAACTTTTGTGAATCTGTCAAATGATTCTTAGACATCGCCATAAAAAAGGATTTATTGCTGCATTATAGCCTTGCGCTTACAGACTGAGGGTTTCCGTAGCGAGGTAAAAGTGAGGTGAATCAAAATCAATACAAACCAATAATAGGAGGGCATTTTTTTAAATAGGTCTCTTGCAATATACGTGGGGCGTTCAAAACAAACCAGGACTTGTGATGAAGCTTCTTGTGAATGAATGTGTTTGACATTTACAGAAGACTGCAAGCACACTACGGAGATGAGACTCTTAGCCGCAGTAAAATATTTGAATGGCGCAAAAGTTTTAAAGAAGGCCGTAAGTCTGTGAATGACGATCCTGGCCAAGGTGGCTCGGAGCCCACTGCGGTCGTTCCTGTGAACATTCAGAGACTCAAATGCCTGATCCATGAAAATCGACAAATATCTCGTTGCCAACTTGTAACAAAAAGAGACGCATCTGTCTTTCGGAACTGTGCACACAATCATTCACCAACAAAACTTGCATATTACAGTTACTCGGCTGGGAATTACAGTCACATCCCTTAGTTCTGACCTCGCTGCAAGCCATTTCCACATGTTTGGAAAGTGAGGGAATTCCTAGGAGGCCAGACATGAAGTAAGTGTCATAAAAAAACTTTGATAGAAGAAAAAATTATACAGGTAGTCCCCGACTTACAAACAAGCTATTTCCGGAGCTACAAACGGACAGCAGTTCTACGAACATTCTACGCACCAGATACTGATATGTACAATCATATACAATATTTTCAGTGTGTAAATAAATTTATAAGATGTCCAAAGTCCGGTATATATTGAATCAATGATTCAGCCCGGGAGCACGATGATAGAAAATGTCTATCCTGTAAAACTGTCCTGATGCTGAATAATCTTAATTTTGGAAAATCCTTAACAAAAAAAAAAAAAAAAAAGTTGGAGTTCACAGTCCAATACAGTGGAAAACAGCTCCGAGACAAAATGGAATCTGGGATTCCCCTCGGGATTTAATGGCGCAGAGACAGCACTGTTACATTTGACATTTGTGAGATTAATTTCCTTAGGCACGGTTTGGTCACATGATGGCAGTGTGGGGAAAGGGACAGAGATGTAGTCAAGTGGATTGGTATGCTTTACATTGTATATTCATGTAAAAGGTGAGAAGGTAAGACTCACTTTGTTGGACTTAAAAACAAATCCGACTTACAGACGTGCCCCCTCGTTCGTAAGTAGGGGACTTCCTGTATAATCCAAGCACGAGTAAACCGCTGAAATAAGTGCTTTGGTGTAGCAGGGGATTGTATAGAGAAATAAAGGTTCTTATAATAAAAGTTTTTACTCTCATAACTGTGTTCTTTTATTCTGCACAATCAAAAGCTTGACTCAAACGCCCCTTGTACATAATCTTAAGTGCGTAAATTACATTACAGATTAGCATGAATTACTAGCAAAATAAAATAAAAAAAATTATAAACTAGGACGATATGAATTGAATTTGCCATGTTTAGGATTTTGCCCACTAGGTAGTGACATAACAGCTTAAACTTAAATGTCAGCGTCCTGGGCCAAGATTAATCGCAGATTGAGCTTTAAATGGAAATTGAATTTTCCACCGACAGAACGATCCCTCTGAAACTGGAGAGCTCAAACAGGTTTATATACATCAGTGCGTCGCTTTCTCCTCAGCCGGCTCCTTTGAACGGAACCGAAGACCTTACAGGCATCGGATGAATTTCGTTTAAATGTTAATCGTGGCTGGAGTTCTCCACAGGCTTCAAATACTCCATCATCAGACTTTTCAATCAGCACGGGTGGAGGTTGGACGGGGAGCTAATTTCTCATCAGTGCACCAAGCTTCATGCCAAAGCGCGATTCAAATTAAAGAGTGTGTGTGTGTGTGTGTGTGTGTGTGTGTGTGTGTGTGTTGATGTAATGCAAAAGAACCTGAAGATGAAAACCTCTGATTGTAAAATGCCTTGACACAAAGGCAAAAGGCCCGTCCTTGGCGTATAGCGCATAGGGAATGACGGCCCGTGATATATTAGTAGAAAAGTGAAAAAGTAGGGAATCTCTGATTCGACTGCCAGTCAGTTTAAAAACTGCAGACTCTGACCAAGAGCTCATTCCGTTAAATTATAGATAACCATAAAGTTAAGTAGGATTGGGAAGAGCGGACATGAGGATTTCAGACTTTTCATAATAGACTGATAGGAAATGTTTTCTCGTACATTTTGTTGTCCAATTATTCTTTTGTTCAAGCTTCTCCCTACAGAAAGTCTGGATATAAAAGTATGCTGATTCATATATTCCTTAAAATAGAAAATAATATATTAATGCTTAATCCCCCACAGGCAAATAACAACCAACATCAATACGACTTGTTTAAATAATAATGTGAACGCATTAATATTTAATATTTACTTCAGCTGAAGGCTTTGTACTTTCAGTTTGAGACTGCATAATGCTGATTAATGAAAGCAACTGAAATAAAATAAATAAATCAGCTATTACATGCTAGAGGTGAGAACAGCCTGTAAAAAAAATGACCTCAGGTCCGCGTTTGTATGCAGGAGCATTTTCGAACATTCAGCACTTTGGGATTTGCTGGATCATTATTCTTCACCGTTTTAGGAAAACAAATGAATGTAATCGCACTGAGCATGCTTCATAAAGTTTACTTTACAGTTCATAACCCCGGCAAACTCATCAAAATGTCGAGCATGCTGTGTCTTTCCAAAAGAAAATGGAAAAACGGTGTGTATTTAAAGAATTAGGACGTGTGCTCCGATTTCTGTTCGCCTCGCCGTTGACAAGGGGGAACTGAATAATATGTTTGCATCAGGAGCGCAAGTGCTGTTCGTTTTGGCAGTAAAGGAATGACAGAAATTGGCACTGTATGTCAAAACAAGTATCGTGAGCATCAGGGAGAGCAAAGATGGAGACTAGGGCCGGAATCATTGTCTTGTCAAGTGTTGGTGGTGACCATCTTTCTTCAGCTACGATCACCACTCTGTACTAGTGCCCGGAAGTTGGTGAGAGAATTTTCACCTCGAATCAGCGGCTCGCGCTGCCTTCTACCTCCTTTCCATCTGCCAAATGAGTAAATGCAATGTAAATGTAAATTTCTGACTTAACAGCTGAGAACCTCATAAATAAAGATAGGAAAATAAAAAACGAGCGCTGGGAGCCGAAGCGAAGTTTCGACTCATTTGGGAGCCTGTAAAACGTACAGTACCCGCTAATCAAACGATAAAGAACGCAAATCTGGTTACTCTAATCCAAAATTGACACACTGCCTCAATTAGTGGACGTAAGCATTAGAAGTGAACTAAAGCATTAAACAAATAATAAACCCATCATCTGTTTAAATCACAGCCTGCGTGTTTGTGCGAGTGTATTTATTCCTTGTTGTGCGCCATCGGTGCCGGCTAATTATCTCTCACTCAATTACAACTATTGATTCATTACATGCTGGTTCCTACTGCCAGAATTACACTAATGGCCTGGGCCCGCTCCGACCGCGCCACACATTCATAAACTGTGCACTATGCCAGGTAGGGTCACAGAATGTTATGGAATCCCAGCAAGGGAGGGAAATGGGCTCGATGCAAGTTCTGCCAACACACTGCAGATACAGCCTCTTGGCACAGTACTCCCACAGGGACGGAGGGGGGAAACATAAAAGCTACGTGTGTAGCTGATGGCGGCGAGAATGGAAACGAAGTTGCGAGATCGCAAGGCTGCCAAAGACTTCTTTGCTCTGATGCAGCCTTAAGCCCAACTGATTTGCATTGGATATTTTAGAAGAGATTTCAGAGTGCCGTTAGTCTAGACAAAACATTCCACAGCGCGGGAATTCTGGACCGCACACACTTATTACACAGAGGCTTCTGAAGTGATGTTTAGAAGTTGTATTGGTATAGAGGGATGTCTGAAAAGGACTCTGCAAATCTCAGATTCCTTCTGGATTTAGTAGGATTTACCTGTTGAATGAAGAAAACTAGACTGATGTGTACTGCACACAAAGGCTTATGTCACCATCATCAATACTTTTGCTTAGACATACGTTACCAGGAGGCCTCTGTGCTCAGCTGGACCTTCGATGCTGCAGAGATTTTTCTGTACTCTTCCCCTGTGAAGTACTCTGTGCCTCGATACAATCCTGCCGCGGATGTCTACAAACAATTCCTTGGACTTCATGGCTTGGTTTGTGCTCTGACATGCACTGTTAACTGTTGGACGCTATACAGACAGGTGTGTTTCTTTTGAAATAACGTCCAATCAACTGATTTTACCACAGGTGGACTCCAATCGAGTTGTAGAAACATCTCAAGGATGATCATTGGAAAGAGGATGCACCTGAGATCAATTTTGAGTACCATTGCAAAGGCTGTGAATACTTATATACATGTGATTTTTTTTTTTTATAAATTTGCAGAGATTTAAATCAAACTTCTTTCACATTGTCATTATGGGGTATTGTTTGTAGAATTGTAGAAAAAGAATGAATTTAATCAATTTTGAAATAAGGCTGTAATATAGCAAAATGTGGAAAACAAAGCGCTGTGAATACTTTCCAGATGCACTGTATTTTTGGGCACCTTGTAGCCTGTTGAAGTAAAAAATGTTTTCCCATTTCTTTAATTGAATTTGTCAGTTCAAGTAATTGCATTTATTTTTAATATGAAGAAATGAAGGGTGGCTCAAGACTGTATGTAAATGTAAATAAGCACTAATTAAAATCTTGACTTTGTTTGTTTTCATGATCAAATTAGACAAATGTATCATGGTTTTCCTAAAACTGTTGCTACAAAATTTGAAACAACTATATAGAGTGTCTTTTTATGTTGTAGTATTACAATTTCCCCTCATTGGAACTAAGGGACACAAACCTGTTCTAGCATGAAAATGTACAGAAAGTGGGCTCCGAGATGAAATAGTTCGCCAAGGTTGGAGTGGAAGAACCAGAACACTGACCTCAACCATAATTAACACGTTTAGGATGAACTGTGATGCTGTACAGTATGTGCCATAAGTCTCCTTGCCTGACCTCACTAATGACCTCGTGCTAATCCTTCCTGGCCCATGAAGGTTATTATACCAGAAAATGGGTACCAAATCTGGATGGTTTTTTCACATATCCCAGTTAGGAAGCTGGGGTCAGAGTGCAGGGTCAGCCAGGACACAGTGCCCCCTGGAGCAGATGGGGTTAAGAGGCACAACAGTGGCAACTCAATGGCCCAAAAGTGCTCTAGGGCTCAACAGTGGCAACTTGGCGATGCTGGGGCTTGAGCCTCCAACCTTCCGATCAGTAACCCACAGCCTTAATCAATTGAGCTACCACTGCTCTCTTAAATGTCAAGGGAGTGTGCACAAGCCGGGATTTGAACCCGGTTCGCACAATTGGGAATCTTGCAGAAGAATACACCATTGGATCACCATTGGATCGCTTGGGAAGTATGAACAACATATGGGGTTGTAGTAAAATAAACCTTTGGCCATATAGTGTATTTGTAAATGGTAACTGCAACATGCTGTTAAGGTAATCATAGAAAAAATGCAATAATGGTTCTATAGAATAGCAAAGGAATTAGTGTGCAATGTTAAGTTTCTTGAGTAGTCTCTGGAATAAACACACTTTCTGATGTGGTTTCATTGTTTCAGATCTGCTACGTTTTATATTACTTAGGCTACATAAACAGTAATGTTCTTTGTGCTCCGTGATGTCTATTAACATTTCCACAGTTTTAGTAATGATGAGGCTCAGGCTGTTGAAGCCGCACTATACAGAGTTCTAGTTCAAATATCGGTTACATAATATGATCATCTTAAAACACACAGTTACTAGACTCAAGAGCATGGAGAAGCCATCTGCACTGGAAGCTACACCAACATCGAGCATGATGCTATGCTATTTTTGCTCACATTTAAGTCTACGCTTAAACACAGCTGGGAAATGTACTAGGTCTGATCAGTCCAATGACTGTACTATAAAATATGACCTTATGTTTTATTGCAGTATATGTGTGAATCCTAAAGCTTGCCAGGAAAGTGATTAAACCTAACAAGTAAAAAAGGCTCAAATAAGAATGCACTTGGTATCAGATACAGCAACTCCAATCTGCAGAGAAGAGATCAAGACAAGATGAGAGGGGAACTGCTCCAACTTCTTATTTAAGTGTCTGACTATCTCCATATCTGATCACATCCTGTTCAATGTTCAATATACACTCCCTCATTTTAGACTCATTTGGTTTTGCTGTCGGGTGGAGAGGATTCGTTGCAGTACAAAGAGAAAACTCATGGGGAAAAAAGTGCTATATGTAGCGCAATAGTAAGCAAGGATGCATTCTGAACTTAGTCTTTTTTTCAAGCTTTAAATCATTCCTGGAAGAGGAATTTGATTGAAGTTACCTAGTCGAGATTGCAATCAGCTGTGTAATTAACACAAGTTTCGACAAAGCCAGCCACCACTCGTGCTGAACGTGAACAGTGCTTTTAATGAATAGCGCCTTCTTTTTTCAACCACTGCTCCTGCTACCCTATTGAACTCCCATGTGTTTTCAGGAACTTTAAAATGATTCACCCTTCACTGTTACTGACAAGTGGGTTATTAAAGGGGATTGCACCTACGTTGACAGTTACGAAGGAGGATACGCTTATGTCATATCATCCCGGGTCTCCAACATGCTGATCCATAACCGCCCTTGCCCACATGTTGAGCTCGGAGAGTAATTTTGTATAACGCATACGCCGGGGATTTTAACGGCGTGATTTGTTTGTGTCTCGTTCGCTGCTCAGCTACATGTGTGTCTAGCGGCAGACCTTAAAGAAAACATAAAAAGGAATGAGGGCAGGGATCAGCAGCATCTGGGGAATAAGCGTGAAAGTGGGCTTAATTGCCTTCAAGATCAAATGCTTTAGATGAAAGAGTTGAATAAACCCTCAAATTGAAAAGATTATTATTATTTTTTTTGCCATTTCTCAATTCACAAACAGTTCAAGGTATTCATGTTAGTAGTAGTATTCAAGGATAGTAGTAGTAATGCAAAAGGACTTACAAACGGTATAGGGGAAGAAAATGGTATGTATCAACTCATTGTCAACAATGAAGGGAGGCAACGAGGCTGAACAGCAGCTTGAGATTTAGAGGGATTGCGAAGACTTAAGCGGATGAACGATGACAAGCACATGGTAGGTTATTAACTAAAACACAAAGCTCTTGATGCTTGTTTAATTGCTGCAGGTAATTCAAAAAGACAGCAATTTGTTCATTGTAGTGCTCATCATCTATATTTAATAGCCATTTGTTTAAAGCTCCACTCCATACTTTTTATTCAGGTTAAATTTACATAATTAATGTTTTTTTGACTTTATGACTATGCAGTACAAAATACACTTCCACGGTACAACAGGAGTTAAAACTAGATAAAATTCATGGAGAAGTTGTGTAGTAGGGGCACAGGGATCTATCGCTTCTCCTACTGTAGGCACATTTTTTTCTCACAGAGATCTCACTTTTATATGAGGACCAGCTCTGTGAGTGACGGGATGCGACTTGGTGCCACTGCAGCATCACTTCCACCTGCATGATAAACTCAGACACGGGGAATGTAACCTGATATCTTGAATAAACTAAATTGCAATGTCAGTACTGTAATTGTCATACTTGTATCTCTAGAACATGTTAAGTGTTGGAGCTTTGCTTCTTAGACTGATTGGGAGAGGAGGCTTTAAACTTGTCAGGTTTTGCATGTTTATTACAAAAATTGTCGTCAGGATGGCAGTTTGTCCAAAGTGGTCAAAAAAAGGCTGACGTTGTGAATGGACTTCTACGGCAAAATCTGTTTTTTGTCAGGTCCCAAACATAGCTATTCATTCATTAACCCCATCCTGTCTCTAGTCATGAGAACCTGTGTGAGTTTGCTTCTCAGCCAAGGAAGTCGGCTCACTCACAACTTTGACTAAGAACACAACCATCAATGAAGGATGGTATACTTCTCCCAACCATAAAAGAACAGTTGGGTGACAATCAATGCCTTTTCCAGCATGATGGAGCACCTTGCCACAAAGCAAAAGGGGGAACAAAACATCAAAATGTTGGGTCCATGGCCAGGAAACTCCCCAGACCTTAATCCCCATTGAGAACTTGTGGTCAATCCTCAAGAAACAGCTGGACAAACAAAAATCCACAAATTCGGAAAAACTCCAACCATTGATTATGCAAGAATGGGCGCCCATCAGTCAGAATGTGGCCCAGAAGTTGATTGACAGCATGCCAGAGCGAAATGCAGAGTTTATGAAAGAGAAGGGTCAACACTGCAAATATTGACTCTTTGCATAAACCTAATTTATCTGTCAATAAATCTTTGACACTTATGAAATTATTGTAATTATACTCCAGTATACCATAGAAACATCTGACATAAAGATCTAAAAACACTGAAGCAGCAGACTTTGTGAAAATTAAAAATTAATTTTGGCCACGGCTATACACTAGAGGGATTAAGCTGTGGCCAAATCAACTATTTAATACATTCATAAAAAGAAAGAACACACTGGTAAGATTAGGAACGCCAAGAGACCTGGAAAGGCGTGGATGACAAAAAACAAACAAAAAAAAAACAGCTGGCCAGACCAAGAACTCCCATCAGGAAGTATTTTAAATCAACAATCATGCGACGTCTTGACCAGAATAAATACAAAGGGTTTAGTGCAAGGTGGAAAACTTTGGAGAGCATCAAAAAACAGGAAGACCTGATTAGATTTTGACAAAAACATCTACTAATCTATTAATGTTCTGCAACAACATCCTACAGACATATAGGACATGTATGTCCATGGAGTATGGAGAAAAGAAGGAACGATCACTTCATCTTGCGGCATGGACGTGTACGGCTGCCCCTGGAACAGGTTGCATCACATTTATCGATGATGTGACTGCTGACACACTTATTGATGGCAATTTATTGTTGGCAAAAGCCCTAAGAAAAAGAAGAAACTGAAGATACTGTAGCTGCGGAAAAGCCCTGGCAGAGCATCAGCAAGGAAGAAACGCAGCATCTGTGGATTCCAGATTTCAGGCAGTCTTTGACTGCAAAGGATTTTATGGTACTTTGCTCAATTACTTCTGGATCCTTTAAAAGGCAGAGCTGCATATAAAAGTGCAGTTATTCCTACAATGTTTGCCAGATTTAGATGTAAATATGCTTGAATTAAAGCTGAAGGTCAACTCTATTCACACAAGCTTCCTTAACTTCTCAGCGATAACATTTTTATATAACAGGTGGAAAAGTTCATGGGTCTGCAAATCATTCCCGGAGAGGTGCGCCATGCAAGATTTCACAATGCCTTTCTCTCACTAATGATATGAAAGGTTGAGAGGAGCCAGCAGTCAATCAAAAAGAGATAACCTGAAAGCAACAGCTACACAGAGAACAATAATCGATGAACTGCATCACAATCAGCTCCGTTCTTATACCTCATGCATAATTCCTGTGCTAAAAAAGAAGCAGAGAGATGCGCGTCTAAAAGCATTTACACAGATCAAAACTCTTATGGAACAATAATTCAGCTTGGCATCGTCAGAGAAGGAAGGCATATTATCCCATGAACGGAAAACACACAGTGAAGTACGGAGGTGGAATAATCCTATGAGCTGCCTCTTTGCAAACTGTACTGGGGCTTTATACATCAAAGAAAACCTGAGTGGAGCGATATATTAAAGTAGAATTCAATTTTATCAGTCAAAACAAAAAAAAAATAATCTGCATGTTTGATGATGCATGTTTTAAGAGCCATAAGAAGGCCTTGCATGGTCCAGCCAATCTCCTGACATGACTCCTATTTATATATACTCCTCATTTATAACAGACGATTTTGAAACAGCAAGTGCATCAGAGGGATCCGCATAACCTTGGATAACTGTAGATGATTTTCCATAAAGGAAAAGGTGTATAAAATCGAGCCACAAAGGGGAGAAAAAAAAAAAAGACAGAAAGGGAAAAAAAAAAAAAACAAAAAAAAACATCTCCATGTCTTGAAGCTCTAATTGCCAATAAGAGCTTTTGAGAATACTTTCCCCATATCATTTTTTTAATCATATCTTTTTTTATGCTTATAAACACATGGAGGGAATTCCAAACTAGACCTCAGGTGTTGTGCTGGAATTTAACTTCTTTAACTGAACTGAAAGCAGCTTTGGAACAAATGTTTAAAGGAAAAGAAAAAAAAAAAAAAGCCTTGAATGTATTGTCTGCAACTCCATGAGAATGACCTGCCGGTATATTCTGCAGTGCAACAAAGCTCCAAACAAGCACACAAAATAAGACGGGAGAATGTGTGTGTGTGGGGGGGGGGATGTGGGGGGATGAGGGGGATGGGGGGATATATTAGTCGTGCAGCCAGAACTATCAAGGTCTCAACATTCACCAGATCCCATCGATACTGTATTCAGCCAGCAAGAACACAGTGTGCATCAGCGGCGAGATCTTTCCAGTTGCAGGCCTCTCAAACATTTCGACTACAATTAACTTCAAATACAGTTTCATTTTGTGTGCTGTTAAGCTTTAAGTCGTCTTTGTAATTTAGAGATGTAATCTACTGAATTATTTCCCTGCACATACCTGTGCTTAATTTAAACCTGTATGATCATAATAGTGAAGCTAATTTTAAAAACAAGGCTTTGTATAAAGCAAAAAAATTATTTCTAATTGTTTAACACACTATCAAATCTGGAAAAGAAATTTCACTGTTATTTTTATTAAAATGTTTAAGAACAATGAATTTGTCATGCTTCATTCGTTGATAAGAACACCTGGATGTAAACACTGGAAATTACTAGGGGACCCTGAAACCCCAGAATATTGCTTGGATAAGGAAAAATCGGGCTCTAAAAAAAGGAAAATAATTCTTGTCCACAGTCCCTAAATCCCAGTTTCTTCGAAACCATACTGTAATGTCCCAAAACAGACTAATCTGATTAAGACTATGTTCACACTGCCAGGTGAATATGGACAAAAATATTTGGCCAAACCTGTTAATTATTGAATTCAGGTGTTTCAATCTCTTATCTCCAGTGAAGGACAATCTTATTACTCCAGCATACCAAGACATCTTGGACAAGGCTATGCTTCCAACTTGAAGGCCCTTTTCTATACTGTGACCCAGTGCACAAAGCAAGGACTATAAAGACATGGTTTGATGAGTTCCTGATCTCAACCCCATCACCTTTAGGATGAACTAGAACGGAGGTTACGAGCCAGGTCTTCTCCTCCAACATCAGTGCCTGACCTCATAAATGCTCTACAGAATGAATGAGCTCGAATTCCCACAGAAACACTCCGAACAACCTTGCAAAGAAAAGTGGAAGCTGTTATAGCTGCAAAAGGGGAACCAACTCCATATAGAGGTTCATGTATTTGGATACAATGTCATTGCAAGTTTGGACAAATACTTTTGTTTATATAGTGTATATGACTCAGATCAGATTTTTTTTTTCATACTAGTGTAAACAGCTCAAACCACGTGGAATCTGTTATTTTGAATTCTGATTTGGACTACGTCAATATAGCTGTGTTCACATTACCAGCTGATCCATTACATGGTCATGTGACCTGATCGGAATTCATGCGACTTTTTGACTCTGCTCGTGCAAAGGGCGCATTTCATAACAGTGACAGCGAAAGCTAATGAAACAGCTAAAGCGAAGCATCTGGCTTTATTCCTTCTTCTAGACTTCTACAAATACAACTGACTAATTGCTTGACGTTCCCCCAGTGCAAAACCTTTAGCATACCTTTTTTTTGCTAAAATGCTGTTTTAATCCGGATAACAAGCAAAAATACATCAGCAGTTCCAAAGGATGCGAGGTGCATCCACGTTATAGTGAGATAAAGTCATTTGTAAGTAAGAACTTGAACATTCATGAAATAGATTCATGAACACTTGATCAGAAGGTGCTCTTTGGATTCTCCTGCTCGTGTTGTATTCTCTTTGCATAACATCTCAACAACAACAAAAAAAAAATCCTTTTTTTTTTTTTTTGCTAAGTCACACACAAGCTATGCGCAGGATGGTACTCGGCTGAAGAGAAATGATATCTACAAAACGGAGACATAGATGAGTTCATAAGTGAACCAAGCACAGGGGTCATTTGGCGAGTGCTAGAAACATGACTAAGCAATGATGGATGTTTATGAGCAGAGGTTCGGTGCGTGACACGATTTAAAATGCAGAGAAGAGAGCGGGGCAGAAAGAGCGGGAGACGCTGCCAGAGGAGTGGGTGGAACTCACCTTTGTGGTTGATGCAGCGGATGCACTGCTTGCTCTGAACGTCCCACATCCTGACAGTCTCGTCATGCGAACCTGACAGCAGCAGCGTACCGTCCATGGACACAGACATGCACGTCACTAAGTTCCTGCACACAGAAAACAAATCTGCAATCGGGCCAGTGCTGCTTGGCATAGTTTGGATGCATCAGTAATCCATTTTAGGATGCAGGTACAAATCTTTCCCACTGAAGGAGGGCGCATGGTCATTTCACACATCTATGTAAAGACTAGACAAGACTTCAGGTGCCAAACCTGGTACGGTCAACTTTTTATTTTAAGTTTAGGACTGCTCAGATATGGCGCAATGAATAAGTAAAGTGCATCTATATAAATCATATTTTAGGAGGAAAATATCTTTTTTGTCTTTGGGCTGTTCCCTTTCAGGGGTCGTCACAGCGAATCATCTGCCTCCATCTAACCCTCTGCTTCCTCTCCTCTCACCCCAACTAACTTCATGTCCTCTCTCACTGCATCCATAAATCTCCTCTTTCGTCTTCCTTTAGACCTCCTGCCTGACAGGTTCCAACCTCAGCATCCTTCTACCGATATGCTCACAATCTCTCCTCTGAACATGTCCAAACCACCTCAATCTAACCTCTCTGACTTTATCTCCAAAACATCTAACATGGGTTGAACTCATTTTTGATCCTGTCTATCCTTGTCACTCCCAAAAAAAGAACCTCAACATCTCCAACTCTGCCTCCTGTCCTGTCTAAGCCGTAGAGCATCACTGGTCTCATCACTGTCTTGAACACCTTTCCTTTCACTCTCTCTGATACTCTTTTGTCACATAACACACCTGACACTTTTCTCCACCCATTCCAACCTGCCTGTACCTGCCTCTTCACCTCCTTTCCACACTCTCCGTTGCTCTGGACCGTTGACCCTAAGTACTTAAAATCCTGCACCTTCTTTACCTCTGCTCCCTGTAGCCTCACCGTTCCACTTAGGTTCCTCTCATTCACACACATGTATTCTGTCTTGCTACGGCTAACCTTCATTCCTCTGCTTTCCAGAGCATACCTCCATCTCTCTAGATTTTCCTCCACCTGTTCTCTGCTTTCGCTACAAAGCACAATGTCATCTGCAAACATCATTGTCTACGGAGATTCCTGTCTAACCTCATGTGTCATTTAGGAGGAAAATGTATTCCTGCTTTAAATTATGTCTGTAGATGACCGCTGACTGTCATTAGCATACATACTTCATACTGAATAAGATCTTGTTTCATAGTTACCAATACACACTAACTGTGAATGAAAGGGTCATGGAAAAGTATTCTATAGATCTTTCACACCTGACATCAATAAGTCTATATGCCATGGCCACGCCTACTTCGGGAGGACAAAAGGGTTGTTACTTGCGGGATGCCAGAAGTCAAACCCACATTCAAAACCAGTCACGAAAGGACTTAGCAAGAGAACATATCTGATAACGTTATTTCATATTAAACAACACTTCTAACTACTTCTGTCATTCCGAATTGCCCCTGAACCATCTGTGTTGTCTATTACACAGCTGAATCCCAAATCCCCCTCTAACTCCTGATCATAGGCACAACTTGTTGAGTGGAACAAGGGATTCTACACCTTACATAGTACACTAGTTTCCACTATTTTTCACTCTTGGGGATTCAACCCTGGATCAGTTAGTTAGCTATTACATAAAGGTTACATGTACATGTAAAGTGCTAGATATTTCAAAGAAACATTTCATTTGCAGCAGAAGCACTGAATGAGCTGAATGACTTCAAGGGTGGGGGAACTTCGAGGGTGGGGGGGGGACTTCGAGGGTGGGATTTGAACCATAGACAAAATGTCAGCACTAGCACCAATTTAAAATAACTGTCTCCAGCATCCTCAATTTGATGTATTAAGGACCACTGTTTAGTTCCACTTTGCCAGGGTGATCGTGTCCCTCATCGTCCTCCAAGAGTCCCATCAAATCAGTCTTGCCCACAGAACTGAGCAAACACCAATCGTCCTTCAAGCTACTAGGACAAGGACAGGCAGAAATTCCCCAGAGTTTGCTTCTAATCGCAAATTATCCCCTCTGCTCCGATAAATTCATCATTCAGTCATTCATTCTTCTACATTCATACTTGCAGATGTCTCCAATGCTGATCCACCTACGAAAAGTGGTCTGTCAGGATTTAACTTGCAACATCACCAGAGAAGTTATCCTCTTCTATCTGCTGCTAGTAGAGCAGTTCATCCCACATCTTCCAGAAAGAGTGACAGGCTCAGTCTACTCCCACCAGAGGATCAGCTCTCTTCTTATTCACTACTTTGACTAAGAGTAATGTGTGAAAATACCTTTTTAGCTGACATTTCAATATTTACCAGAGGAACATTTTTAAATGAATTCTAAGAATTCCTCATGCTTCAGCCAACTGGTGATAATCTGGGACAGAGCATCAATGTCTAAACAGGGTCATATGACAGGCAGTTAGAAAAGTTTTTTTTTTTTCCCCCACTGAGAAACACACCTATAACACATCAGCAATGCATATCAGCACTCTCAGCCTTAGGCATCACTATCACAGGTTGGCAGCTGTCAAGCAATACAGGAGCAAGTGGGAATTGGCTTTGACAAAACTGGAGAAAATCTGGGCAAAAAGCTAAATAAAAATCTTTGGTAAGATGCTTTCAGGAGAACATTAAAGCGGTAAAAGAGCAATCCAGTCGCTATTTATAAGGCAGACTTTACATTTCCCTCTGGCCTGACCTGTACAAGAACTAAAAGTCATTATCAGCTTACCTGTGGCCTTTGAACACCTGATTGCCTTCGCTGTCTGACTGGAAGGTCTTATCCCGACTCAAAGCCTGTCGATGTAAAAAGAAAGAGAGGAAAAAGGAAAAGAGAAAACATTTATTATAAAAAAGACAAATGTGGCAGGAACTGAGAACAAGCTCTAAGCAAATTAGCTCACGATCCAGGTACAAAGCTTCAAGATCCTTGCTTCAACATCCATTAGCCTAAAGTGTGTTTTTTGGCCCTGACCATCTTCTAAATGGTTTGATCAATTGACTTAATCGCATCAATTAGGGAGGGGGGAAAAAAGCGCTGCAGATACGAGGGTGGTAAAGATTACTAAACTGCACCAGCACTGCTGCTGACTCAAATCATTACGCCACTTCCTAATGGCTTGCTCGAGGATTCTCAATTAAACATGACAAGTGGAGTTCAAAGGCATGGATTACGCTATAGACAGCCAAAAGTCATTTATTTCCTATTCATATACCAATGTTTTCAGCAGGCGCTCTCTAGTCTGGCTAGGATTTAATATTCACATGATTAGTAGAAATGCCTCAAAGCATTACATTTTTTATAATGAGATACATTACAGACATCAGTAAAGTTAGTGAAACTGGAAGAGTTTCGCACTTTGTAAATGAGAGAGGGAAAGCTGAAGGAGGCATGTTTTAATTGCTCTATTCGTAACACGGGAAAAAGTTCACACATCAGCCATAACATTGAAAGATGGCAGATAAAGTGAATAACGGTGAGTTTCTCATTACAGTTGCATCTGTCAAGGGTGATAATAATACAGTAACAGTTAATAGTTTGACACGTCTTATAATTCCATGGTCTTTCCTAATTTTTTTATTTATTTCTTCCTACATTATAAAACAATGCTGAAGGCATCCAAAATATGCAATAATCTCCTTTGAACGGTTGATATTGAGATACTGTTAATTGAACCTGTTCATTTCTGAGGCTGGTAACTCTAAGAACTTCTCTGCAGCAGAGGTAAGTTTTGGTCTTACTTTCCTGGGAAGGTCTTCATGAGAGCCAGTTTCATCATGGTGCTTGATGGATTTTGCAAATGCACTTGACAATTCTGTTCCTGCAAAAACTGTTTCAAAACGGCTGACTTTCATGTGGTGGGGCTGTGGTGTCTGTGTGTTAAGGCTCACAGAGTTATGAATCAGAAGGCTGGCAGTTCGAACGCCAGCTCCGTTACGTTGCCGCTGTTGGGCCCTTGAGCAAAGCCCTTAACCCTGTCCTCTCTAGGGGCGCCATACAATGGCTGACCCTGTGGTCTGACCTCTGCCTACTAACAAAGCTGGGATATGTGAAGAATATCGAAAAGAATTTCACTGTGCCTTAACATATATGCACTCTTACATAAAATGTATGTATATGTGCAGTAATGTATAACACTTAATAAAAACTGTATAAAAGAAATTGAAAAATAACTGACTGTTGTTGTTACTTAATTGCCTTAGTGATATTTCAAAGTTTTTTGGGGAAAAAACAAACAGTATTGTTCGAGAATGTAGAAAATAAATTCAAACTTTTGTCCAAACTTTTAATTGGTACTGTACAGTATAGCAGGCAGCAAGTTAACAGTCAGTTCTCAAAGTTGGTGTATTATGCAGGAATTATGGCTAAATGTAAGAATCTGGAGAGACGGCCCAAATTGTGATGCATTAGACCATTGGGTCCAATACCTTATGGGGTATTCTAGGTCCTCAATCCTCTAATCATTGGAGGTTAGTGCCTACAAAAATGCTCAAAGGAAGGACAACCAGAGAACTGGCAACAGGGTCATGACCACCCAAGGCTCAATGATGCACATGGCGACTAAAATCTAGAATGTCTTCTGTAGCACACATGGCTCAAATAATAAATGCTGGTATGTATGCCGTTGTATAGCAGTAGACCGGAGCCCATGCTGACCACGGTCCATCCCCAAAAACTCCTATGATTGACATCAGAATTGGGCCCCAGAGAAATGAAAGAAGGTGGCCTGGTCTGATATTGATCACATTGTCTTTTATATCATGTGGCTGGTGCATGTTCTTACTTAAGGGAACAGATGGCACCAGGACGCACTATGGGAAACCGTCAGAGGCTCTGACCAATGTTCTGCTGGGAAACCTTGGGTTTTGCCATTGATGTGGATGTTAGTTTGATACACATCTACCTAAACATTGTTGCAGCCCAGGTATACCCCTTCAGGGAAACGGTATTTCCTGATAGCAGTGGCAGGATAATGCAACCCGCCTTGCTGCAGGAATTGCTCAGGAATGGTTTGAGGACCATATCGTGTTTTGGGTTTTGACTTGGCCTGCAAATTCCCCAGATCTCCATCGGTTTTGAGCATTTATGGGATGTTCTGAGAAAAAAACAAGTCAGATCCATAGATGCTTCACCTCACAACTTATAGAACTTAAAGGATCTGATACCACAGCACACAATCAGAGGCCTCTAGGGGTCAGAGTTCTTTTGGCAGCACAAGAGGAACCTACAGAACATTAGTCAGGTACTGTAGGTTTAATGTTATGGTTGACTGGTGCATGTTAAACATACCTCATAATTGTTCTGAGGTACATGCACAAACGCTTAGATTTAGTATCAATCTCTTAGTATTTATGACTTAATGAGTTATGACTTTAAGAGCTAAACTGGACAACTGGGTTTTTTTTTTTTATACAAAAAAAAGTACGACGGTATGGATGCGACAAAAACATTCTTGATCATGACAGAGTTCTTTAAACTGAACATGGATATGATTTTTCTCCAAGTATGGATATAAAGAAACACTAATTTGACTCTTTCACCAGGTTCATCATTGACCGTACAAAAAGGTTAACAAAAGAATGTGAATGCAGAAAAGTGATCTGCTGAATCCTATGGTTTTGTGGGCTTTAAGCTTTTTGCCAAGCAGCTGGATGTGGTTGGTGCCCTATTGTTCCCAAGAAAACATTGATGAATGACTTTCATGCTATGCTCTCTGTCCATTGCTTACTAGAAGAGCTTTAAGACACATGTCATTGATTTCTGGACTTAATACTTAATTTATCTTGGAATCAGTCATTTTGGAAAACATCTCTAATGTATTAAAATTCTTCAATTTATTTATTTTTTATATCAAGAAGAGGCAAAAAGATCTGTATTGGGCTGAGGAGTACTTTATACACACACACACACTTTTGTTCTATCCTGGAACCATATCCTTACAGCACACTGAGTCCTTTTTAATGTAATGAGACAATTTAACACGGCTGATCTATTCGCAAATTAAATGATAGGACCCCTAAACTAAAAAGAAAAAAAAAATCTTGTTGGATTTACTTAATTTAATCGTGTACACTGGTTCCTTGTGATTGAATTGAGTTACATTAGCACACTTTGTCCCAAAGATGTACAAACATGCATTTTCGAAGCCCTGAACAAAATCAAATTAAGCAAATCCAGGTTGCTGGTGTTCTGTTACGGCCATGTTACAGACGCCGCTATTGAATGATGACTAAAATCATTTTACGTTAACCAGTTTACGTTAATACTACTATATGTGAATTAATCAACATAGTAATTACAATTAAAACTAAAATTATTTCAATTAGTTTTTGTGTAAGTGACGAAAAACTTGAACTCACATCTGGAAAACATTTCCTAATTTGCATGGTCTGCGACATTTTATTTTAAGGATTGAAAAACAAAATCAAGACATTTAAAAAAAAAAAAAAAAAAAAAAAAGGTATATGGCAACAAATTCAAAATGACTTTAACCCAAAATACAGTACACACCCACAATTCCTGTTGTCGGGTCTCACCAGAAATGGTGAAAGTACCAAAATTCTTAGGTTAAAGTTAAAGGTTCAAGTAAAAAATGTGTCATCAGTTATCCACAGAATATATGATAATAATAATAATAATAATTTTTATTTATATAGCGCCTTTCCAAAGCTCAAGGACACTTTACAATGAATGTAAACAGATGATTGTTCAAGTCAAACCAGGACTTTCTTGTGAATGAAGGCATGAAACCGATCCTTGAAAATCAATGGATAACTTGTTGCCAACTTGAAGAGACGCACCTGTCTATGGGAAGTGTACACACAATCAATCAATCACCACACCTTGCACATTACAGGAACTCAGCTGTGAGTTATTGCCACATACCTCGTATAATCCTGGCCTCACCCCAAGCCATTTCCATTAAAAGAGTTCCTGGGGGGCTTTGAATCTGCACTTAGAAACGATATCGGCTGACTAATAGTGATAGTAAAGCTGAAAGCATACAACAAATAAAGTCCATATACTGCATTTAGATACTCCAGTCTGTTAGATACTGATCACTATACTTGAAAAACTCTATAAATCTATAAAAATGAGCCATTTTCTCTTTAGATTAATGAGATCTCTAAACAATAATGTGAGCGAGTCATTCAAGAGAAATAATACTCTCCCTGCAACAGTGTGTGTGTGTGTGTGTGTGTGTAGATAATGTCTGACCACTTGCAGCTGTGTGCGCACTCCCACTATGCAGCAATCACGCCTGCAATTCAAGTTTAATTCATTTATTTACTTCCATCGCTTTGGTCAAGGGTTGATTTTCCCCTTGATGTGATTAATGAAAAAAGCACATTAAATGTGTTTAGCTGTATAAAATTCCGTGCATTCCTCCATGTGTGGCACATCCAAAACATTAGACCCTTCAATCAGCAAATGCTACACAAATGCAATGGACTTCCCGTATACACGGCTTCTTTTGAGTTCTGATATTAATGACGTGTTGCTTTTGACGGATTTTGAATCCCCCCCCACACCCCCCTCACAAAATGTGTTCACTAGGCACACATTCAAGGTGCATGATCAATTATAGTCCAGTAGTATTTGGTTTATGTTAGGAGTATACAAGTACACATTCAGATGAACAAGTTTATTTCAAATGCAAGGGTCAGTCAAAAATTATCCGCACTCTGACTGTTATTCCCTCATTAAAATTGTCTGATGATGAGCTGTGTGGCACGAATGCACCGCTGTCTTCACCTCTTCATGAGAAGTGAATCTTTGTGTGGGCAGGGTCCTGTGGACGGTCGTCATCGGGAGACAGTAGCCTTAAGCAGGAAGCGCTAATAAGACAACAGGAATTTTAATACACTCGGAGTGCGGACCATTTTTGACTCATCCTCGTATCGTTTGGCATTAAATCTTAGGCATTAATTTGACAGTCAGAATACCAGACAAAAAGCAAAACATTAAAAAAAAAAAAATTTTTAACGGTATAGCCAATGTTTCAGATTTCAAAAATAAATATGCCTAGAGTACACGTTGATTAATCTAAAGCTAATATTTGTATATACAGTGCAATTCATTTAACGATAAGAAGCTTTGCTTGATTTGATGTCACTCAGTGGACAGGAGGTAAAAAAAACTTAGGTTTGGAACTAAAACCCTGAATTGACTTGTGTTGCTATGGTATTTTATTTCAAGAAAGAAGGGTTCACAGAGATGTACAAAAAAACGAAAGAGTACTATCAGTACTATAAGTAATAATGCAAATAATAGTAAAAGTATCCCTTTGATTTACAATTAATTTGCACTATTTACTATTGATAGTGCTGTTACTATCCTTAAACAACTTTCCACCTGCATACTGTACTGTGGTACCTCAGGAAAAGAACCGAGGCATCTCAAATCTTTTACCTTAAGAACTAAAATCTTAACAAGAAATTTGTCTCGGAAAATTTCTGAACTCCAGCCAAGTTGCTCGTATGTCCAGGAGCCGCTCGAAACTCGATTTTCTAATTTTTATATTATTATTTACATCTCTTTTCTAAATGTTTTGATTGTATTTATATGAAAAATTATGATTATAGTGTTGGAAATTGGTACTATTGGTAATATTGTTTTGGTGGCGTGAACGGATTATCTGCATTTACATTATTTCCGATGGGAAAGTGCGTTTCGCAATGCAGTAAAAAAAAAATTCCTTAAGAACTCGCATTTGGAACTGATTAAATTTGTATGCCAAGGCACCACCGTACCCGTTATTTTTTTTGTTTTGTTTTTTAAAAGTAAGGCATGTACATTTTATACATTGCTTGTGTTCAGAAACAAGTCTGCATACATTTAATTCATAAATGTAGATGTTTAATGCATGATTTAAAAATAATACAAATTTACAGTTACTTCAAAATCATGGGATGGTAAGTGTGTACGCTAACCAGTGATCCTGTCCTGGAGTCCTAATTTCCAACAGAAAAAAGAAAAAAAAATCTCTATAATATAATCTTCTGATGTAATAAAACTGAGTATCTACCTCGACCCTTTCACTTTTTTTTTTTTTATTATTTAATTGGAAATTCCGTTTCATGCCGTGTCCCCGTAAAAAGCCGGCACGAGGTGACAGCACTCTCAAGGCCAGGACTCTCCCAGACATCCTTCCTCCTCAGCACGGTGTACGCGTTTTTCCCCTCATGCCTTAACCTTTGCACATAAAAAAACCCACAAAGCTGAAGGACTTTATTGTGAGAAATGAACCTGTCACAGTGAATCAACACAGTTGAAGGAAAACAGAAAGAGTCTACAGTATGTAGAGGTTTACACTTCACAAATCCACAACTATGATGTAGACTGGGAATGTTAGAGCAGTTAAACTGATTGAGGTATCTGATTGGTCAGACGGTGTGTGTTATTGGTGTATAATGTCACAGCTCGGCTTGTAACACGAATGACATGATGATGTTAATGCGCTTGCTGTAATATTTAGATGTTTCCATAGTAACCGCTCATTTATAGGGACTTGAATAGCAGACGTGGCACATGATCTAAGACTAATATGAAACAGATTTCAATCAATTTTTCTAACAAGAAAAAAAAAACAAAAAAAAAACACATACAGTCGTTGGTGTGGTGAAATTTTTCTAGGAGGTGTTTATATAACAGTTATGACAGGAGTCTTGTATTTCCACGCTTTTTGCCAGACACTGTGCTTTGTAATACTTCACAGCACAGGAAAGTCTTTAAGACTGAAAAGTTTATGCTTTCCAGTTTCTCTGCAAAATGACAAGGAAAAACTTTTTAGCGCTGCCATAACGTAAATAACGTGATAACGTGTTAACACACCAGCCCACTCGGTTATTCGGAAATAACACACTTAAGTGAGAAAGAAGAGTTCAGAAAAATGTGTGTTATTTTCTTATAACAGCATTGTATTGGTGTGTATTCGAAAAAAACAGATCAAATATTTTGCAGAACGTAAAAGTCGATCCTGCTGTGTGATTCAAGTGTGATGCAAAAGACTGAACAATCAGTTCAGTAATTTGTCTAAGAAGAGCTAGAAAATAATCCGAATTTGCACCAGATTTCATTACGTGTTCATTCTTAAAAAAAAAAATACAGTATATCAATTCTTAAAAGTTTAACTGCAATAAACAAGGGGTGTTCAGGTTGTTAGGACTTTATTTCTCTATATAATCCCCTGCTACACTAATGCACTTATCTTAGTGTTTCCGATCATATCTGTCTGTTTCATATCTGAAACACTGGCCTCCCAGGAACTCCTTTAACGGACCAAACATGTGGAAATGGCTTGGAGCCGGGTCAGGACTGTACGGGTACGTGACAGTAACTCCCAGCCCAGTTCCTATAATGTGAAGTAGCGTTTGCAAACGATTGTGTGTACAGTTCCCACAGACTGATGCTCTTCTGCAAGTTATTCGAGGATCAGGCGTCCAAACGCTGAATGTTCTCTGGAACAACGGCATTTACAGACTCACGGCCTTCTTTAATATATCTGCCACATTCGGATGACTTACTGTGGAAGTCTTCATTAAATGTCAATCAGTTTTACGGCTTCATTCATGAGAAATTTTCATCACAAGTCCCTGCTTAACTCGAACATCCCTCATAGAACTAACCAGTAAAGCTTCCTCCATCTGACTAATTATAGCCACACAATGCACTGAATTCTAAGTGAAGTTACTACATACATGTACATATTCAGACCTCAGATGTACACGAACTAGGGACAGTTGCAAGAAGGTTGAGTGAAAGCAGAATACAATAATTTAAATGCGGTGAAAAACAAACAGAAAGCCAGTTGAAGCCAATATTACAGTCAGTTAATCTATGTAAAGTTCACGGACGTGTTTCCTCCCAACACACAGAACTGGTAGCACTCGAATCAGGGACAAACCACAAAGCACACAAAACACAATGTTGCATGATAAAATCGATTACGTCTCATACAACATCCCAGGTTAAGTACATGTCTGCTTCATATCTGAAACACTGGCCTCCCAGGAACTCCTTTAACGGACCAAACATGTGGAAATGGCTTGGAGTCGGGTCAGGAATATACGGGTACGTGACAGTAACTCCCAGCGCAGTTCCCATAATGTGAAGTAGTGTACAGTAGACTCTGTACTTTTCAGAAAAGCCAAAGCCTTATCACTCTTAGGAATTTGAGCTATAAAATAAATAAATAAATAAATAAATAACAGGATGTACTGCAACTTTATGTGCACTGAATCACGAGAGTGGAAGCCAAATTTACAAAAAATAATGTAATAATGTCAACTAGGACTATTCACGCAGAAGTGTACTGTATTGACGACAGATTCGCATTAAATTTTTAACTGAATGATTTTTGTCTTCTCATTTATATCATCGTATCAGCCTTTTGTTTCAGATTAAAAAATATATATATATTTGTTGTGCGAAAGTTCCATCATTCTCTATACACCATTTTTTATTTATTTTTTTACTCAAATGCAATTGTTTGTTTTAAAGAGTATGGTCTAGATGCTAGTGAAGAGCCAAAAAAAAGGTACAGATACCAGAGGCAGCTACACACTGGAAGAGTGAGTAAAAAATAATCTGCACTCTGGCTGTAGAATGTATTTTAATTAAACTTAGAAAAACAAATACATAATTTTTCTAGTACATAATCTACTTGCTTACACTTTGTTTTTATTCCCTTATTAAAAAATGTTTTATGCTGAGCCGTGAGCCAAAAATGCACCGCTGTCTTCATTTCTTCATCAGAATGATTCTTCGTCCTCATAGGGCTGCTTTCAGGCGACATGTGAAAGCCCGATGGACCAGGACTATAGAGAGGATGCTTTAACAACTCAAAAACAAAGTTTTTGAAGTATGCGTATGTGCTTCGTCATGCAAAATCACAACACCCTTGGATATTAGGCACGAGCACTGTTAATTGAATTTTGTTGAATTTGCTGAACCGTTTTCCTGATAATGTTCCAATACTGGCCTTTGAAAATCACAGAAAACTGTAAGCATCAATTTTCCAGCTGACGGTTGAGTTTTGAACTTTCTCTCAGCCGGCGATTGAGGACGTTTCCGTTCCATCCTCTGCTGTTTACTGGTAGTGATGACTCCGTGTCTCGTCAGCAGTAATGATTCTCTTTAAGAAACTTTCACCTTCCTTAGAGTATCGGTCCACATTTTGTCTGCAGAGAGACAAACGCTTCTGTTTTAGATGTTTTAACACCCTCAGACCACTCGAAAAAAATATTTAAAAAATCACTGCATGCTGCTTTTCTTTCATGCAAATCACAAGAGAGACATCCATTTTTGTTAGCATCGCAGTTACAAATGAACTGATGTAACACGTTCACACCTGCACAGCAGTGGCCGGAGAGACGATAGACTTGAACAGAAAGCTCTGATAGGACGGTGGCTTCCAACATCATCAGTGTGGTTAGTTAGTTTTTGACTCACGCTTGTAATAATCTGCATGAGCCAAACACAAGAATAACAACCTAAAAACCTGTCAAAGACGACTCTGAATAAAAGGAAACTGCCCTGCTTTTATCATGCACTAGATTCTGTAAAAGATTGCAGCTCCGGTGGTGGAAGGTAACATTTGATTTGCTATTGTCCTTGCGTACATTTTTCACAGATCTGTATTTTTCCTTGAGCAGTTTTATTAGTGCATACTTTTTCCTTTTACTCCACTACAACACACATCTGTACTTTCTACTTCATTATATTTCTGCATGGTGGCGTTACAGTGTATAATAACAGTGGTATGTACCATCTAAAGTGATACTACTGAGTAATATCCACCTGCTGCCTATTACTGTATACGTAATTGTGTGATTTGCCTTCCCTCCATGAAATGCTCAATCATGTAGCAGGTGTTTGAAATATTTGCAGACCTCAAAGAAACAGCGGTCAGACAGTCAGGATGTACAGAGAGAGAGAGAGATAGACAGAGAGAGGGACTTTTAGTAGGACTTAAAGGCTATTGGGAGCTATTGTGTGCTTTTAAAGTTCATTTAAAGGTAAGTACTTTTGGACTTTTATTCAAGTACAAATGAAAATGGACAACTTTTTACTTGAGTAATAGTTTCCCTAGGGTATCTCTACTTTGTCCAGTTCCCAGGTGGCTGCACTGCCCAGAAACATGGCCGCCCTGGAATCATGTCCCTCAGCACACACACACACACACACACACACACACACACACACACACACACACACACACACACACACACACACACACACACCTGATTTCTCGTTACACACACCGAATCAATACCCTCTGACAACTCTTTTAGTGCACTTTTAGTGCATATTATGGGATGTATGACACATGGAAAATCTTGGGTGTCAAACATCCCATAATACTAAATTCTCTGTTCCTCGTGGGTCAAGCTTTGTTTACTGATATTGATATTCTGTTGCTCAAACTCTTTCTGAGATCCTGGTGTTCATTCTGATCACATGACCCTCGCTTGTATTTAAACACTGCTTTTTTCCCCCCCTCAAGACTTTGGATTGTTTGCTGCCTACCCTCTGTAACTGAACACTACTGTACCTTAACACTTGCATGCTCCTCCACTTCCTGACAACTTCGACACTTTTTTTTTCACAAATTTTATACTAAATTCATATAAAACCTAAAATCCAGGAATCAAAAAAAAAATTTTTTAATTGGGATACAATTCCACTTACCGTGCTACAGAGGGACACCTGAAAGATATTCCCATCACTTCCTCCACAGAACAGGAAGTACTCACAAGGGTCAAGGGTCACTGACATGATGCTGACATCAAAGAGAACTGACAAAAGCATCTCTCCAGAGGAAATTTCCCACAGCTGGAAGAACACAAAAGAAAAATACATGTTGCTGTATTAATGTACAGAATAGTATAGTGTTGTTTTTTTTGTTACATTTATAAATATATAATAAATTAGCATAAATACCCGGTGTTGACAGGAAAAGAGTTTGTAGAAATACAATGGGTAAAAATGCTAAAGCTAAAAGTAAACTGATCAGCTTTAATGTAATCAGTGATATTATTGATTCAGGTTGGTTAGCAAGTTAGCACATACACATATTGCTAACTTATTGATACAAAGAAATCAAATTTTGTAAGGTTGAGTATCTTACACCTTGTTTACGCTAACCTTGTTTCTTTCGTCGTCAGACAAATTACACTCCCTGTTCAGTAATCGGAGAGTGAATCACATGAGAAATCGGATAGTAGATCAGATAAAGGTTAAGTTTTAAAAACAACTTCAGCGCCTCAAAATTTATACCATCATTTATACCACTTTAGTGCTGTTATTTCTGAGGTGAAAATATGAATTAATCCCAGTAAAAATATTCAGTTTAGATTTTTTTATTAATATCTATTGCTGCAGGTGTTTACATTCAGCAAACCATAACTTCATAGAGTAACATCGCTTTTACTCAACATTTTGATTTCATATATGGTGCAGGCTAAACCTCAGGCAGATATCTAAGTAATGCAAAAGTTTAATTCAATTCTATCTAGGTTTGTGTGACAAAATCTGTCTGGACAGACATAATTTCTGAGACTGGCTTCGGGTCCACCAATGTACGAAACGTATAAAGATTTTATTGAAAGAGCGACAAAAATGTACAGACAAAAACCTTTTTTTATTGATTGATTTATATTTATATACCGTAATAACACTATACTAATATAACTAGTATAATAATTTAAATAGGTATTTTATTAGGTAGATGATTATACAGAATATTATATATTGTATAAGATTCTTCGACTTGATCTCCTTGCTGAACATTTGCTCTGGTTTATGTTTTGTGTGCGCGTGCATAAACCGTGATCCTCTAATGAAACATGATTTTAAAACTCGGATTTAGTTTCTCCGCAACCATTTCTGTGCTAATTTGGATGTTTTTCCTCATCATTATAGTGAAAGATCGATCTTGCCTAACCTCCTGGCAGAGGAAATCTACCCTGGAACATTTATAACGTCATGAATCTTCACATGAGCCTTTGAACAACCGGGTGTGAAACAACCCCTGAAGCAGCGATGCTTAATTGTCAGGTGATTTTTCCTTGTTTTTGAGTTACGGTGTACAATTTCCACTAAAATATTATCAATAATTATAATATCCTGAACCCAGAGTGATTTTATATTTGAGTTTTTGAAAGAAAAAAATTAAAAAACTAACTAAATATGGAGACTCCCTCCTGAAGGGAAGAGATGAAAGGAAAGACCCTGCTTCTATCACCTTGGAAGACGGAGAGCAATGAGCCGTCTGACGCTGACGGCAATAAATATCGGTCTGCGCCGCATCGCACATTTCTGTTCCAAACTCTTCCCCAAATTAATGACTCGACAGATCTAATTATTTAGAGACGATAATACTTTTGCCAAGAACTTTGATGGTCGGTCATCGTGCCCTGAGCCAATATAATACAAGCTTAAAGGAAGTGCTGAGGAGGAGGTTTTAAAAGTCCACAGTAGGAACGGTGCTTTTCTCATACGGAAGCAGGTTAACGCTATTCATCCTCCATTAATCCAACCTACAGACAACCTTTTTAAAGCTAACAGACAGCTCACAGAGTTAAAAGAAATCCACACACACAAACACACACACACTGTATATAAGGTCTGTTGGGTAAAGATTAATAGTCTAGAAATACCCATGGTGGAATTACTAGCTCTGTCCCTTTAATCAGCAGACATGGTAGAAGTCTGGATCCATGTCTTCAGAGCTGTCTATAGAGATAGTAGCGTGTTCTGGCGTTCCCTCTTTGGCTTACCTTCCACAGTTCAGAGTGACAGATGGGCCATCATAAGGGAGACAAACCGACCATAAAATAAAGCTGGGATTGGACTAATAATTGGACGAGATCAGTGTGACGACCCCGTCGTAAAACAAAAAAGTGCTGAAGTCGAGCGGATGGAAAACCTTGGGTGTCTTTCGCGTTTGAAAGACACACACTACCACTGTGTAGATAACGCCTAGAGGAATCGGGATTTAATGTGATTCAACACTGAAAATATTTAGGTCAGGGTTCGATATTGAACCGTTTCTAATGCGACTGAACTGATAATGGTCTAGTGAGCTAAAAAAAAAAAAAAAAAAAAGAAGAAGAAAATCATTCACCACTTTAACGGCCCATTAAAATAAAGCCGTTTCTTCTTCTTTCTACAAGACTCTGTATAATTTCACAAAGTGTTTGCTGTGAGTGACCAACCCCAGATCATAACACTGCCTCCAGAGGCTTGTACAGTGGACGCTATGCATGATGGGTGCATCGCTTAATGCGCTTCCCTTCTTACCCTGACACGCCCATCACTCTGGTCATCAGATCACATGACCTGTTTCCATTGCTCCAAAGTCTAATCTTTATGCTCCCTAGCAAACTGAATCCATTTTCTGATTAGTCTCACTAATAAGTGGTTTTCTTATGGACACACAGCTGTTTAATCCTGTGAGATCATTACACTGTGAATGTGGAAATGCTCTTACTTTTACTTCACATTGCTCTGCTTTCTACTGTCCATTTTTCATGTTGCAACTTCACCAATTGTATAAGGGATCTCTGTTCATGTTTTTTTTTTAACCACATTTGTTCCACAAAGTTGACGATTCAGTTCTACCCATATAGGTTTCAGTAAAGTGCTGTAGAATTCATAATGCATTTCCAATAGTTTCTGCAAACTCCTTAGTTGTTTTCTTTGCATGATGCAGGCCAATAATTTGACCCTTTTTACGTTCATAAAAGTTTACAGCTAAAAACTATTTTTCACAATGAAACTTGGAAACATGTAATTAACTGTGCTTATGTTATTTCTGTCCAAATCTATTACCTGGGGAAAGTTTTTATAGACCTTCATAATTGTGTTCTCCCATATAGAAAGGTTTTGATCAAATGAATACAGTACTGCGCAAAAGCCTAAAGCCACCCCCCCTCATTTCTTTATATTCATTTAAATTAAATGATGTAGATCAAATTAAGAAATGAGAACAAATGTTTAACTGACAAGCTGCAAAGTGCCTAAACATACAGTTTAAAAAGTGGATGTTTATGTAAAAGCCTTAGCAGCGACCTCATTTCCCCTCTCGTCTGTTCCAACCCCTCAGCATTCAGCATCACCAGTACAGTATACTAATCACCGGCCTGATCATCTGTCATCATCTGCACCTGTTTCTCATTGGTTCATGATTTAAGTTAAATGTTTTTTTTAAAGTTCAATGATTGTGAAAAAAAAAAAAAAAAAGAACATTCCTCTGAAACTGGTCAGGTACAGGGACTGGTCTGAAACTGAGAGACTAAAAAAAGTCCTTCAGGAAGCCAGGAGAAATATTCCTTAAGAATACATTAATAATACAAGAAGGTCTGGGTCTTTGGAAGCAAAATATGATATGGAGAAATGACGGGTGGGTCATGAGTATTGAGCACAGTATTGTAATCTCATGGAATATAGGTATGTACAGTACTGTATATTCCATCCAAACTGACACATGATGCAGCAGGACATGCAAGCATGCATTATTTTAATACAACAGCACAATCCGGAGTGTGTGATTCTGTTTATACTGTAACACAGTGATTTGTCCAGGATTTGAACGTTTACTTTATTGATGAACAACACATCATGCATTTTAATGGTTTGTTGGTACTAATCTTGTGGAATTTCCAAGAGACAAGTTAATTAACAGAATTATTTTGTGGGAGAGGACATTTTCATCTCTGGGGATTTTTTTAAGTAATGAGGTCTCAACACAAGTTAAACCTACAGTACATACATGCAGTTGAGTACATACATGACCCAAGGATGAACAACACAACAAACCAAGCCGGTTATTTATAAAAGAAATGCATGTTGGGGAACGGATTGGCTGGGTAGTTTGGTTTAAACTGTATGACATTTTAACTAAGAATGAATAACACGTTGCACATTTTAACAGCCTATAGTTGGAGTTGGATGTTGTGCATCCAGGAAAAAAAAAGTTACTTTGCGGTTTCACTTATGTTGTAGCTGCGATAAAACCATCATTCCCTCACAAGCATCTCCCTCACCTTTCCTTTCTTAAAAAAAAAACCAAACAATTTTTTTTAATCCGTGCTGGGAAACTCTGAAAAACACTGTGGCCGTTACAAAGCGCTTACGACTTAGCTTTTATAAAAATATTTCCAAAAAAATGTAAAAATTAAAAAGACATCAATACATCACCAATTATAAGAATTACTCTGTAAAACATCAAAACACTTCATCATAAATCTATTTATTATTAGTTTAAGCTTATGTGACTGTTTTGCTGTCCACGTCCCTGTAGTTGAGCTGTTACCATAGCAACAATAATGTATAAGAATAAAAATGCTTTTATACTAACAATACAAAAAGCAATGCACACCTTCTGACCAATCAGATATGAGAATCTCACACCAGTGACGTACAGTATAAAGCAGTGGTGATAAATTTCAAAACAATTAATTTGTATTAAATTGATGTGTCAGCAATGCATATAAAATTCAGTAAGTACACCCTAAAGACACACCGATTTCTTATTTATACACAGATCGTGTATCTTATCACTTAGCAAATTAATCATAATTGCTGCAGACGTCCTCCAGGAACAGTACTTAATAGACATGTACACGTGGACGAACTGGTTGGTACCTTTCTATTAATGAAGGGAAAATCCACACTGGTCACTGAAATAATGAAACTGATAAAAGTCATAATAAATGATAATTGAATAAACATCGACTAATGCAAATCAGACATTGCTTTTCAATTGTGGTTCAAGTGGATTGAAGGATAAAAATAAAAAAAAGCGAGCGGCATTGTCCCGAAGGAAAATGATGGTACCTTTAACATAATATTTGGTTGTATGACCTTTAGAGGAAATCGCTGCAATCGAGTGATTTCTGTAGCTCTCGGTGAGACTTCTGCACCTGTCAGTGTGTATTCTGGCCCACTCGTCGTGAGCAAACTGCTCCAGCTGTCTCAGGCTTGAAGGGTGTCTTCTCCAGACTGCATGTTTCAGCTCTTTCCACACATGTTCAATAGGATTCCGATCAGGACTCATAGAAGGCCACTTCAAACTAGTCCAGTGTTTTTTTCTTAGCCACTCTTGGGTGTTTTTAGCTATGTGTTTTGGGTCATTATCCTGTTGGAGGATAGCGGTATATTTTTCTCCAGCATGCCTTGATAGTTTTGAGATTTCATTGTTCCCTGCACATATTCAAGATAAACTGTGCCAGACACAGCAAAGCAGCCCCAGAATATAACTCGAGCATCATCCGTGTTTGTTGAAAGTTACATTTTTGTGTCTGTGAACATAAGGCTGAAATAACTTGTAAAAAAAAAAAAAAAAAAAGCTTCATTTTTGTCTCATCTGTCAAAAGGAGATTCTCCCAGCTCATCAATATTTCAGTATGGCTTCTTTATGGTTTGCTTTCAACAGTGGCCTCCTCCTCGGTTGTCTTCCATTAAGCCCCCTTTGGTCAAAACACCGACAGATAGTGCGATCAAACAATGATATTCCTTGACATTGGAGTTCACCTTGAAATTGTTTGGAAGTTGTCCATGGTTCTTTGGTTCCAGTATCATCATCCTAGTGTTCAGTTTGACAGCAATGTTTCACTAGCAGCCAGGTCCAAGTTGGGTTGTCTACCATTCCATGGACCCTAAACTTCTTTAGAGTCCAGGGAACATTTCTGAGAACACTTGTCCCCAAATTCTGGTTCATTTTGATCAGTGAAAACACAATCATTCCATGCTCGGTACCATGTGATCCCTTTTCCAGCTTACTTGGGCAGGAATCAAGTCGGATATGGAACCAATCGTACCTGAGAACAGAAGTAGATCGCTGTTTAGACACGACGCCATTAGTGTCGTCTGCCTCTGATCTCTTTCTCTTACCTACACAGCCAAAGCTGATAAAGTAGGATGGTACATGATAGCGTTACTCTTGACATGTTTTTTCCCGAAATATCAATAATAAAAAGAAGGGTAACATCCTTGTTCTCTTTTTTTCTTGTGTTCAATGGTGGTTTACAAATCAAGTAGGTGCATACTGCCACCTGCTGTATTGGAGAGAGTAAATTCACAAGTGTACCCGAGCACAGAGAAGAAAGATAATGGGCACGGTACAAATCAATCGTGCCTGATGTGAACACAACTTGTTCACAAACTGTAGTTACAGGAATTTTGCTTGGAGATGGTCTTAAAGCCTTTACCATTGACATGCTTGTCTATAATTCTCTCCAGATCTGTCTCAGACAGATCTGTCTTTGGCCCATGTTCAGTGTGGTACACGTCATGATACCAAACAGCAGAGTGACTACATTTCACTATTTAATCATCAGCTGACTAACTGATCCCTAAATTCAAGCTCACAAGATTACTCATACGATTTTCAGTTTCAAGTTATTTCAGTGAAAATGATGTGGTTTATCATTATTTAATGGAAGGGTACCAAGAAATTCGTCTACGTGTGCGTATCCGTATGTCTTACCCAATCCAAAGAGTATCATTAAACAGCTTATATTGTGGATGTCGACTGTGCCAAGTGAATTTTTCCCTTCATTTCAGCAGAGGTGAAAAACTCTCCTTATCATTATGTGCGGTTTAAATCCGCAAGCTTTATCTCTATCATGCAAGAGATTCATTTGAATAACTTGTTAAGATGGGTCTGTGGCGATCTGTGAAATTTAAATAGAGGACGAGCCACAAGAGATGCTTTTAAATGACTTGCTGTCATTGGCCTGTAAATAAACCTACAGCACAACGGATAAAGCTCAAACTACATATTATTCTTCTAAGTTGAAATGATTTGCCAAAGTAACAGAATATGAGTCACTGGAGAGACACAATGAATCATTCAAATAAAGAAAGGCATGATTTAAATAATCATAAATCAAAAAGAAGGTTGGATAAATCCATTATGAAAATGTAACAGGCACATCTATACAAAGCACAAGATTTAAATTGATGCTTGGGAATAGGTCTTCTGCCTCTAGTCAGGTTCAGATCGGCAGTAAAAGTAATGCAGGAAGCCTATTTATTCCCACTTCATCAGTTCCTCCAGTGGTTGACCTCTGGACTCCAATGGTTGGTTGACCTCTGATTTGAATATAGCATACTGTACTTTATCAGACAGAACCGTTCTTCTACAGCGACAGACAGACATCTACCACATCTGGTGATACTGAAAACCAGACACCAGGCTGATGACAAATGTGCATCAGCCAGGAGAAATTAAACCCTAAAATTACTGAGCTGATTGATGAAAATAGCTGGCAGTGTCACGCAGGGTGGATGGGGCAAACAGAGACAGGCAAGGCTTCGGGGAATACTGGGGCTTGAGAAAAACATAAACAAGTATGCTGTTGAAATGACTTATTGGTGCTTAGAATATTTATAGTGACTCATATACATATACCGAGATCCCATAACATTAATACCATTAACATTAAAATCACCTAGGTTTTGGGCTTCCCTTGTGCCACCAGGGCAGCTTTGGCCCCTCAAGGCATGACTCCGAGTGATCTGGGTGTGTGTTGTGGTGTCTGGCGCCAGGACCTTGGCAGTGGATCCTTCGGGTGCTGTTGGTTGCGGTATGGGGCCTCCGTGGAGCAGATTTGTTTGCGGTATCCCATGGATGCTCAATCGGATTGGGATCTGGGGAGTTTGAAGGCCGAGTAGGTGAACTTGGGCACTTTGCCTTGCTGGACCCCATGGGTGTCAGGCTATGGTGCACTTGGTGTTCTCATTTACAGCAACCATTATAGTCGTTCCACATGGGTTGTTGCAGAATTTCCCAAGAGTTTGTTCATTCTTTTTGTATTTGCTGAATGACCATTAACGATAATTTAAATACATTTCACACCGGTTTCTACTATTGAATTAACATCACGGACTGGGCACATCAAAATAGTGCAAACTTTTAAACTTATTTCAGTGAATTCCATTCGTCAGGTGGACCAATAGAAGATGTCACAGAGAACATGAAAAAGGTCTGAAAAAGTGGTGTCTAAATGCCACAGATATCACTTACAATAAGAAGTTTTGGGCTTCCCCTTGGGGGGAGGGGCGGGGAGGGGACCTAGGTAAAAAAAAAAAAAATTATGTCTGCTAAATGTTATGTGGCAGGAAATATTATTTATAGAGAGCCTAATACAATAGGATAAGAGGTTTTTCATTAGAATACTGTCTGCTAGATTTTTAAAGGTGCAAGCAATTACAAGCAATAAATCAAAATGGAATTATCCAGTGGTTGCAGCTGTACTTCAAATCGGTTTGAAGATTGGACTTTGGAGCAATGTAAAAAGGTCATGTGGTCAGATGAGTTCAGATCGACCCTATTCGAGAGTGATGGGTGCATCATGGTAAAAAGGGAAGCACATGAAGCGATGCACCCATCATTCATAGTGCCCACTGTACAAGCCTCTGGAGCCTCTGTTATGACTTTTGCACAGGACTACACAGTCAGGCCTATAAATTTCAGAACAATAAGTTCCAATAAGTTAAAAATGTGGCTTCTGTGCGTCACTCAAGATGTGGGCAAGTCAAGACTTTTAGCTTTTTTCTATTTAATTTAATTTAGAAATTACAGCCAGTTTCATACACACCATATTTTGGGGGTCATAAATATTGGAACAAATGGATAACAAGCAGTTGCATGTCCAGGTGTGGCCTGTTCACTTCTTACTCCAGAACTAAACAAGCAGATAAAAGGCCTGGATACATAAGTGTATCAATAACAAGTGTATCAGCTTCAATTTAACAAGTGTCTGGAACTATACTTGTGGCATGAGAAGCATTCTTACAAAAGATATTCATGCAATTAGTGTTTGTTTGTTTGATGGTGGTGGAGAGCACTGATGTCTAACACATCAGTCCAACATCATCTATTTTGCACATCTGCGTTGAGAGATATCACATCGGGATAAAGGAGTTTCATTACAGGATAGAAATGATTAATGAAGGGACAACAGAACGAACCATGCTGACAAAATGATCCTAAAGCAAAAAAAGAATCAAAGTTTAGCTTTAAAAAAAAAAAATTATTTCTTTATAACCCCTCAGCTCAACAACTAGTACTGAAAGGAGTCATATTTATTATTGCGTTCTTTCAAAAATCTAAGCCACATTTGAAGAACAAGTCAATATTATAATGCAAGAAGAGCAAACGAACACTATAACATAAACCACTTGAAATGATCATCATAGTTTAAAAGATGGTCCATGTAAAATTTATAACCAGTAGTGGGAAAAAAACAACACAAGGAATAGCAATGACTGGGGCAGGTGCCTCGAGTCGCTCACCAATCATCTGTAATCAGGCATCTCAGCATGAAGACAAAGCAGCTTTGACAACGTACACGCACTCTGCATTCCATCTCACCTCTCCAAATCAGAGAGAAACACGATAGTATGGGGCTGTCAGAAGCCCTGCTGGGCGTGCAAGAGCACAAAAAAAAAGACCGAACCAAGCCACACCAGGATAATCGTGCGTGAAGGAAGACCAAGCTAAAGCCAATGAAGCATAATCATCTGTGACGGGATCTAGAAAAAAAAAATGTGGCTTCTTCATAACATACATGATTGCAAAATGTAATCGAGCTGACCTGTCTTTTTTTTTTTTTTTTTTTTTTACTGATGCTGCATATTATTGAAGTCTGCTTCTCTTTAGCCTATAATTATGTATAGATCAGGGTTTTTTTTTGCCCCCAATTAGTAGAAAATATAGGCTTACTATTTTAGAAATCCGCAGTGCATTAGTGTAAATGCATACTCCTAAATCTCGAATACGAATAAAGTAAGTTTTATATTTATACAATCCTAACATCTGGCAGCTTTACAAAAAAGCTCTCATTCGAGCTTCTGGGAGTCATTTATTATTTGGGCTTGTCGTGTTACTGTAGATATGATAGATCATGGTTTGTCACGATCACTCATATTTGAAGAAATACACGGGTCTGTACGCTGTATTAAATAAAACTGACAAAGACACGTGCCATTTGTCTATGTCATTTTTATAATCAGGGAACCTGTTGTGCAGTATTCAGACATGTCTGAGTTAAAATACAAAAAATGAGAGAAATATACTTTTTTTTAAAAATTATTATTATTGACCAGGGCTTAAACAATTAAACCAGATTTTCATCTCATATACCAAGAGATTCTCCCCAGCTCAGTGCTTATCTCACTTCAGCTTAGCTCAACATCGCCCAGTTCTCTGGGTGCCATATTTAAGACTTAGAGGAACTGAATTAAGCTAGGCTAGCGGGTAGAGGCTCAATTCCTCACTCCTCACATAGCTGTCTTCAGCGCTTAAAAAGGGCTAGGTTAGCCATTAGTGAATTGCAGTTAGAAGCTAAACACTCAAGACTAACCGCCACAGGCTAACCTACTGGTCTTTAGCTGTTGGAAAGGGCTAGGTTAGCTATTAGAGATTAGCAGTTACTGGCTAATGGCTAACCTAGTCCTTCCTTTTCTGCTAAACACTGCTAGGTTAGCCGTTAGCATTTAACAGTTTGCAGATAACCGCTCACAGTAAACCTAGCCTTATTTAGCTCTTAAGAGGTCATTTTTTTGCGGTCCCTGCTTTCTGACTGGCTAGGAAAATGCACTTTCACAAAGAGACGTTCAGGGGCAGTTTATTTAAAGCTGAAAAAGTATGTTTGGAAAAAATAATTATAAATTAAGCAACCAGAATGCACAACCTGTGTGGAATTTTAGCTGTAACGTTAACAAACATTAAGACTTAATGTAAAGTGAGTTATGTAAAAGGAGTATAAAGTGATGCAGGTGCTGACTTGGTTCTCTATGTTTTGTATTAAAAAAATAATAATAATTTTAAAAAGGGGGAGTTCTGATCTAAACATCAACTTGGGACTTAAATAAAAAAAAAAATATT